>CM059814.1:2116905-2129405 GCA_030435695.1 Brachymystax lenok tsinlingensis | reverse complement strand
ATTCTACAAGAGATGATTTACCATCCTGGTCTGACTACTCTACATTCCAGACCTGGAGACAGACAGCCTCTACATTCCAGACCTGGAGACAGACAGCCTCTACATTCCAGACCTGGAGACAGACAGCCTCTACATTCCAGACCTGGAGACAGACAGCCTCTACATTCCAGACCTGGAGACAGACAGCCTCTACATTCCAGACCTGGAGACAGACAGCCTCTACATTCCAGACCTGTAGACAGACAGCCTCTACATTCCAGACCTGGGAGACAGACAGCCTCTACATTCCAGACCTGGAGACAGACAGCCTCTACATTCCAGACCTGGAGACAGACAGCCTCTACATTCCAGACCTGGAGACAGACAGCCTCTACATTCCAGACCTGGAGACAGACAGCCTCTACATTCCAGACCTGGAGACAGACAGCCTCTACATTCCAGACCAGTAGACAGACAGCCTCTACATTCCAGATCTGTAGACAGACAACCTCTATATTCCAGACCTGGAGACAGACAACCTCTACATTCCAGCCCTGTAGACAGACAGCCTCTACATTCCAGACCAGGAGACAGACAGCCTCTACATTCCAGACCTGGAGACAGACAGCCAGACCTGGAGACAGACAGCCTCTACATTCCAGACCTGGAGACAGACAGCCCCAACATACGGTACTCTGGTGTTAAACTGAATGTCCACACAACCTAACCGGGACCAGGTGCTTAGGAGATACTCTGATAGTAAACTGCATGTCCACAGCAACTTGTTAATGTATATTAATGTGGCTTGTATATGTGCCTGGCTCGTTCTGGAGCTCAGGCTGGAGGACTTTGGTCTAGGCAGGCCAAGGTGGTGTTGCACAGACACATCTGTTGTGGCGGTGTGTGTTACATTAGCCAGCACTATGAAAAGTTTAACTGTAGCCCTAGGATCCCAGACAGACAGCCTACTGTGTGTGTGTGTGTGTGTTGTATTTACTCTCTCAGGCTTGCCCCATGTTTTCAAGGATGAAAGTTGTATCGTTGTGATAACAAGGCCTCCATGTTCCTCAACACGTAAAGCCTCTCCTCTCCTCACTGGACGCAGGGTGAGAACGGAAAGCCATCTCTGGGAAAAATTCATAGTCGTGGCAGTAAAAGTTGTGTATCCCAACCTGTTGGCTCTGAGGCCCGGCTTAACGACGCTCAGCGGAGTCTCCCGTGGAGAAGAGCCATATTTATGTTGGCAATAAATGCCAGAGAATTAAGACCATAAAACTGGATGACCACACAAAGATGTCATTAACTGCAAGGGGCGGCTGTTTGGTAAGAGCAGCTTTATTTATGCACCGTGGATTGAAGTGAAACCGTCCGCTCGCTCTCTCTCACCAACAATATCTCCCTTTGTTCTGTTGCTTTGTAGCTGCAATCAACGGGATTCATCACCACTAAATATCCTGCTCTGTTTGGAAAGAACTTCAGTATTACTACATCATCACAGATTTATTTTATTTCCTTTCTGGAACACTGCTATTATAGTGTAATAGTTTGGTTAGGTTGTAGTGTAATAGCTTGGTTAGGTTGTAGTGTAATAGCTTGGTTAGGTTGTAGTGTAATAGTTTGGTTAGGTTGTAGTGTAATAGCTTGGTTAGGTTGTAGTGTAATAGCTTGGTTAGGTTGTAGTGTAATAGCTTGGTTAGGTTGTAGTGTAATAGTTTGGTTAGGTTGTAGTGTAATAGCTTGGTTAGGTTGTAGTGTAATAGCTTGGTTAGGTTGTAGTGTAATAGCTTGGTTAGGTTGTAGTGTAATAGTTTGGTTAGGTTGTATTGTAATAGCTTGGTTAGGTTGTAGTGTAATAGCTTGGTTAGGTTGTAGTGTAATAGCTTGGTAAGGCTGTAGTGTAATAGCTTGGTTAGGTTGTAGTGTAATAGCTTGCTAGGTTGTAGTGTAATAGCTTGGTTAAGTTGTATTGTAATAGCTTGGTTAGGTTGTAGTGTAATAGTTTGGTTAGGATGTAGTGTAACAGCTTGGTTAGGTTGTATTATAATAGCTTGGAAAGGTTGTATTATAATAGCTTGGAAAGGTTGTATTATAATAGCTTGGTAAGGTTGTATTATAATAACTTGGAAAGGTTGTATTATAATAGCTTGATAAGGTTGTAGTGTAATAGTTTGGAAAGGTTGTATTATAATAGCTTGGTAAGGTTGTATTATAATAACTTGGAAAGGTTGTATTAAAGTCAAAGTCACCATTATTAGTCAGTTGTACAACCGAATGCCTTCAACCGAAATGTGTCTTCCGCATTTAACCAGGGGGAAGGGGCTGCCTTAATCGACATCCACGTCTTCGGCGCCCGGGGAACAGTGGGTTAACTGCCTTGTTCAGGGGCAGAACGACAGATTTTTACCTTGTCAGCTCGGGGATTCGAACTTGCAACCCTCCGGTTACAAGTCCAACGCTCTAATAGCTTGGTTAGGTTGTAGTGTAATAGCTTGGTTAGGTTGTAGTGTAATAGCTTGGTTAGGTTGTAGTGTAATAGCTTGGTAAGGTTGTAGTGTAATAGCTTGGTTAGGTTGTAGTGTAATAGCTTGGTAAGGTTGTATTATAATAGCTTGGAAAGGTTGTATTATAATAGCTTGGAGAGGTTGTATTATAATAGCTTGGTAAGGTTGTAGTGTAATAGCTTGGTTAGGTTGTAGTGCAATAGTTTGGAAAGGTTGTATTATAATAGCTTGGAAAGGTTGTATTATAATAGCTTGGAAAGGTTGTATTATAATAGCTTGGTAAGGTTGTAGTGTAATAGCTTGGTTAGGTTGTAGTGTAATAGCTTGGTTAGGTTGTAGTGTAATAGCTTGGTAAGGTTGTATTATAATAGCTTGGAAAGGTTGTATTATAATAGCTTGGAGAGGTTGAATTATAATAGCTTGGTAAGGTTGTAGTGTAATAGCTTGGTTAGGTTGTAGTGCAATAGTTTGGAAAGGTTGTATTATAATAGCTTGGAAAGGTTGTATTATAATAGCTTGGAAAGGTTGTATTATAATAGCTTGGTAAGGTTGTAGTGTAATAGCTTGGTTAGGTTGTAGTGTAATAGCTTGGTTAGGTTGTAGTGTAATAGCTTGGTAAGGTTGTATTATAATAGCTTGGAAGGTTGTATTATAATAGCTTGAGAGGTTGTATTATAATAGCTTGGTAAGGTTGTAGCGTAATAGCTTGGTTAGGTTGTAGTGCAATAGTTTGGAAAGGTTGTATTATAATAGCTTGGAAAGGATGTATTATAATAGCTTGGAAAGGTTGTATTATAATAGCTTGGTAAGGTTGTATTATAATAGCTTGTTTAGGTTTGTAGTGTAATAGCTTAGTAGGTTGTAGTGTAATAGCTTGGTTAGGTTGTAGTGTAATGGCTTAATAGGTTGTAGTGTAATAGCTAGGAAGGTTGTATTATAATAGCTTGTATAGGTTGTAGTGTAATAGCTTTAGTTGTAAGTGTGTATTAGGTAATAGCTAGTGCAATAGCTTGGTAAGTTGTTGCTTTAGCCAGTGTAACAGTTTGACAGCTAAAAGCTTGGATGTATTATAATAGCTTGGAAAGGTTGTAGGTTATAATAGCTTATGGTTGTTGGCCTAGTAATAGCTTGGTAAGGTTGTAGTGTAATAGCTTGGTTAGGTTGTAGTGTAATAGCCTGGTTAGGCTTGTAGTGTAATAGCTTTGGAAAGGTGTATGTAATAGCTTGGAGGCTATTATAATAGCTTGGTAAGGTTGTAGTGTAATAAGCTTGGTTAGGTTGTAGTGCAATAGCTTGGAAAGGTTGTATTATAATAGCTTGGAAAGGTTGTATTATAATAGCTTGGAAAGGTTGTATTATAATAGCTTGTGTAGTGTAATAGCTTGGTAAGGTTGTAGTGTAATAGCTTAGTAAGGCAGTGTAATAGCTTGTAGGTTGTAAGTGTAACTTAGGTTGTAGTGTAATAGCCTAGGTTGTAATAGTAGGGTTGTAGTGTAATAGCTTGGTTAGGTTAGGTTGTATTATAATAGCAGGTTGTATTATAATAGCTTGGAAAGGTTGTATTATAATAGCTTGGAAAGGTTGTATTATAATAGCTTGGTAAGGTTGTAGTGTAATAGCTTGGTTAGGTTGTAGTGTAATAGCTTGGTAAGGTTGTATTATAATAGCTAGGTTGTAGTTGTATTATAATAGCTTGGAAAGGCTTGTATTATAATAGCTTGGTAGGTGTATTATAATAGCCTAGGCTTGTGTAATAGCTTATTATTGTAGTGTAATAGCTTATAATAGTTTGAAAGGTTGTATTATAATAGCTTGGTAAGGTTGTAGTGTAATAGCTTGGTTAGGTTGTAGTGTAATAGCTTGGTAAGGTTGTATTATAATAGCTTGGAAAGGTTGTATTATAATAGCTTGGAGAGGTTGTATTATAATAGCTTGGTAAGGTTGTAGTGTAATAGCTTGGTTAGGTTGTAGTGCAATAGTTTGGAAAGGTTGTATTATAATAGCTTGGAAAGGTTGTATTATAATAGCTTGGAAAGGTTGTATTATAATAGCTTGGTAAGGTTGTAGTGTAATAGCTTGGTAAGGTTGTATTGTAATAGCTTGGTAAGGTTGTAGTGTAATAGCTTGGTAAGGTTGTAGTGTAATAGATTGGTTAGGTTGTAGTGTAATAGTTTGGAAAGGTTGTATTATAATAGCTAGGAAAGGTTGTATTATAATAGCTTGGAAAGGTTGTATTATAATAGCTTGGTAAGGTTGTAGTGTAATAGCTTGGTAAGGTTGTAGTGTAATAGCTTGGTAAGGTTGTATTATAATAGCTTGGTAAGGTTGTAGTGTAATAGCTTGGTTAGGTTGTAGTGTAATAGCTTGGTTAGGTTGTATTGTAATAGCTTGGTAAGGTTGTAGTGTAATAGCTTGGTTAGGTTGTAGTGTAATAGCTTGGTTAGGTTGTAGTGTAATAGCTTGGTTAGGTTGTGGTGTAATAGCTTGGTTAGGTTGTAGTGTAATAGCTTGGTTAGGTTGTAGTGTAATAGCTTGGTTAGGTTGTAGTGTAATAGCTTGGTTAGGTTGTATTACAATAGCTTGGAAAGGTTGTATTATAATAGCTTGGAAAGGTTGTATTATAATAGCTTGGAAAGGTTGTATTATAATAACTTGGAAAGGTTGTATTATAATAGCTTGGTAAGGTTGTAGTGTAATAGTTTGGAAAGGTTGTATTATAATAGCTTGGTAAGGTTGTAGTGTAATAGCTTGGTTAGGTTGTAGTGCAATAGCTTGGTAAGGTTGTATTATAATAGCTTGGAAAGGTTGTATTATAATAGCTTGGTAAGGTTGTAGTGTAATAGCTTGGTTAGGTTGTATTATAATAGCTTGGTAAGGTTGTAGTGTAATAGCTTGGTAAGGTTGTAGTGTAATAGCTTGGTAAGGTTGTATTGTAATAGCTTGGTAAGGTTGTAGTGTAATAGCTTGGTTAGGTTGTAGTGTAATAGTTTGGAAAGGTTGTATTATAATAGCTTGGAAAGGTTGTATTATAATAGCTTGGAAAGGTTTTAGTGTAATAGCTTGGTTGGGTTGTAGTGTAATAGCTTGGTTAGGTTGTAGTGTAATAGCTTTGTAAGGTTGTAGTGTAATAGCTTGGTTAGGTTGTAGTGTAATAGCTTGGTTAGGTTGTAGTGTAATAGCTTGGTAAGGTTGTAGTGTAATAGTTTGGTAAGGTTGTAGTGTAATAGCTTGGTTAGGTTGTAGTGTAATAGCTTGGTAAAGTTGTATTATAATATCTTGGAAAGGTTGTATTATAATAGCTTGGAAAGGTTGTATTATAATAGCTTGGAAAGGTTGTATTATAATAGCTTGGTAAGGTTGTAGTGTAATAGCTTGGTTAGGTTGTAGTGTAATAGTTTGGAAAGGTTGTATTATAATAGCTTGGTAAGGTTGTAGTGTAATAGCTTGGTAAGGTTGTACTGTAATAGCTTGGTAAGGTTGTAGTGTAATAGCTTGGTTAGGTTGTAGTGTAATAGCTTGGTAAGGTTGTATTATAATAGCTTGGTAAGGTTGTATTGTAGTAGCTTGGTAAGGCTGTAGTGTAATAGCTTGGTTAGGTTGTAGTGTAATATATTGATAAGGTTGTAGTGTAATAGCTTGTTTAGGTTGTAGTGTAATAGCTTGGTTAGGTTGTAGTGTAATAGCTTGGTTAGGTTGTAGTGTAATATATTGATAAGGTTGTAGTGTAATAGTTTGGTTAGGTTGTAGTGTAATAGCTTGGTTAGGTTGTAGTGTAATAGTTTGGTTAGGTTGTAGTGTAATAGCTTGGTTAGGTTGTAGTGTAATAGCTTGGTTAGGTTGTAGTGTAATAGCTTGGCTAGGTTGTAGTGTAATAGTTTGGTTAGGTTGTATTATAATAGCTTGGAAAGGTTGTATTATAATAGCTTGGTAAGGTTGTAGTGTAATAGCTTGGTTAGGTTGTAGTGTAATAGCTTGGTTAGGTTGTAGTGTAATAGCTTGGTTAGGTTGTAGTGTAATAGCTTGGTTAAGTTGTAGTGTAATAGCTTGGTAAGGTTGTAGTGTAATAGCTTGGTTAGGTTGTAGAGTAATAGCTTGGAAAGGTTGTATTATAATAACTTGGAAAGGTTGTATTATAATACCTTGGTAAGGTTGTGGTGTAATTGTTTGGAAAGGTTGTATTATAATTGCTTGGTAAGGTTGTAGTGTAATAGCTTGGTTAGGTTGTAGTGTAATAGCTTGGTAAGGTTGTAGTGTAATAGTTTGGTTAGGTTGTAGTGTAATAGTTTGGTAAGGTTGCATTGTAATAGCTTTGGTTAGGTTGTAGTGTAATAGCTTTGTTAGGTTGTAGTGTAATAGCTTGGTTAGGTTGTATTATAATAGCTTGGAAAGGTTGTATTCTAATAGCTTGGAAAGGTTGTATTATAATAGCTTGGAAAGGTTGTATTATAATAACTTGGAAAGGTTGTATTATAATAACTTGGAAAGGTTGTATTATAATACCTTGGTAAGGTTGTGGTGTAATTGTTTGGAAAGGTTGTATTATAATTGCTTGGTAAGGTTGTAGTGTAATAGCTTGGTTAGGTTGTAGTGTAATAGCTTGGTAAGGTTGTATTATAATAGCTTGGAAAGGTTGTATTATAATAGCTTGGAAAGGTTGTATTATAATAGCTTGGTTAGGTTGTAGTGTAATAGCTTGGTTAGGTTGTAGTGTAATAGTTTGGTTAGGTTGTAGTGTAATAGTTTGGTAAGGTTGCATTGTAATAGCTTTGGTTAGGTTGTAGTGTAATAGCTTGGTAAGGTTGTATTATAATAGCTTGGTTAGGTTGTAGTGTAATAGCTTGGTTAGGTTGTAGTGTAATAGCTTGGTTAGGTTGTAGTGTAATAGCTTGGTTAGGTTGTAGTGTAATAGCTTGGTTAGGTTGTAGTGTAATAGTTTGGTTAGGTTGTAGTGTAATAGTTTGGTAAGGTTGCATTGTAATAGCTTTGGTTAGGTTGTAGTGTAATAGCTTGGTTAGGTTGTAGTGTAATAGCTTGGTTAGGTTGTAGTGTAATAGCTTGGTTAGGTTGTAGTGTAATAGCTTGGTTAGGTTGTAGTGTAATAGCTTGGTTAGGTTGTAGTGTAATAGCTTGGTTAGGTTGTAGTGTAGTGCACAGAGATACCTTTTAAGAGATCCTGAGGTCCATTGTCGTGCCATTTATCCACCGCCATCACCTCATGTTTCAGCATGATAATGCACGGCCCTGTGTTGCAAGGATCTGTACACAGTTCCTGGAAGCTGAAAATATCCCAGTTTTTCTATGGCCTGCATACTCAGACATGTCACCCATTGAGCATGTTTGGGATGCTCTGGATCAACGTGTACGATAGTGTTTTTCCAGTTCCCGTCCAATATCCAGCAACTTCACACAGCCATTGAAGAGGAGTGGGGACAACATTCCCACAGGCCACAATCAACAGCCTGATCAACTCTATGTGAAGGAGACGTGTCGCGCTGCATGAGGCAAACGGTGGCCACACCAAGATACTGACTGGTTTTCTGATCCACGCCACTCCCATTTTCTAATGGTACTGTGTATGTTACCAACAGATGGATATCTGTATTCCCATTCACGTGAAATCCAAGGCTGAAAATAACTATTTCAATTGACAGATATTTTTTTTCACAGTAAATAGAAATGTATGTGTTGAATGTATATTTTTGTTCAGTGTAATTAAACAGGCGGTTGAGTGAGGGGCAGGGCAGAAATGACGGGAGTGATCACACCAACCAGCTTCTCATGTTGAAAATGATAACCGCGGCAACATCCACTGTGACCTTGACAACCAGCCTGCCACCAGTCATAAGACGGATAGTTTTGTCTAATCATGTCACATATAATTGATGATTTCTGCACAGAATTGGGGGTATGTAATTCAATTGTTTTCATTCATGTTTTGAAGTCATTTCAATTACACAATATGTTTGAGCCTTTTGAATCCTCCTCCCTCCCTGACAGGTAGAGAATCTTTTGTGTCTAAGTTAGGATTTTCGCCACGTAAAAAAAATAAGACTCTCCCTGTGTAAATACACAGATTCACATGTAGGCTATATCGCAATATATGAAATGTTTAGGCACAAACAGCCTGAATAATTAGATAGAAACGAATCTGGTTAATCAACTTAATAGGACCAAGTGTAAAAAAAAGCCTTATAGTCAGTCTCAGTACATGCTAAGAAGGTAACTAACCCCTGTCAGCAGCAAATAGACTCACAAACACGAGTTGCTTATCTTGTTTCCTGTTCTTGTTGTAGTGTCTCGGGTCATGAAGGGAGTTTTAGAAAGTGAAGAATCTATCTCGAATGTGTTTGTAATTAGTCTCTTCCCCGATGGATCTCTTCTCATTAAGACGGTATGGTAATGAGGCTGCTGGTGAATAAACTTGTCAAACTGCCATTAACCCAGAGTTAGTCTGCCAACTGTTAAGATTAACGGACTTCATGAACACGCTCGTCCTGGACGAAGACAAAAGGTTGGTATTGAGCTTTAGCCTTTTTGGTTGAAATGTGAACCTAGTAAAGGACAATATGATCAGATCTCCAATCTTCGGTGTATCAGAGGCGTCTACATCCAGACTCAGGGTCTGGACACGTGTTCCTCATTCGAGTGCCATGTCCCCCCCTGCAACCGCCCATCGCCTCCACATCTGTGTCCAGTAGATCACGTGAGGGCGGAGCTAGAGGCAGGCAGCGCAAGGGAGAGACAGGGAGGAAGGCAAGGGACGGAAAGCTATCCTTCCCCCTCCCTTACACTCCCCTCTTCCCCTGCTTCCTTCATCTCCTCCTTCCTCCAGCACTCCCTCCCTCCTCCTACCTCCCTCCCCTCCACCTCCTCCTCCCTCCCTCCCCTCCCCTCCTCCTACCTCCCTCCCCTCCACTCCTCCTCTCTCCCTCCCCTCCACTCCTCCTCTCTCCCTCCTCTGCTCCAGAGGGAGCTCTTACAGACAGCAGGGGATCTCTGTGATACTCTTAAAATAAAACACAACTCAGACTGAAGACTTTACCTGCTCTGACAAGAGGAAACACAGATCTCTCCATCTCTCCATCTCTCATCTCTACAGGGAAGAGGGGAGAAACCGTCAACATAAAATATTAGCAAGTCAAGGATGAAAACAACGTCATAAAATAAAACTTTACACATTGGAGGTACCTGAGACTGTCAATCCCTTACCAGAGAGTTCCCCCACTCTCTATTACTGACATGGTGTCCTCTCTGCATATAAACACACACACACAGACACACACACAGACACGCACACAGACACAAAAACACACACACACAGACCACACACACACACACATACAGACTACACAGAGACACAAAAACACACACTCACACACACACAGAGACCACACACGCACACATATAGACACAAAAACACACACACACTGACACAAAAACACACAGACACACACACAGACACAAAAACACACAGACACACACACACACACACACATACAGAAACAAAAACACACACACACACACACATACAGAAACAAAAACACACACACACACACACACAGACACACACACACACAGACACACACACACACATACAGACACAACACACACACACACACACATACAGACACAACACACGCAGACACACACACATTCAGACACAAAAACACACACACACACACAGACACAAACACACACACATCCAGACACAAAAACACACACACACAGACACACACACACACAGACACATACACATACAGACAAAAAAACACGCACACACAGACACACACACACACACAGACACACACATATTAACACAGACACCACTCATACAGTACACACACACACACACACACAGACACACACACACACACACACACACACAGAGCGTCGCTGCACAGCTATTTTCAGGTCTCTCCAGAGCTGTTTGATTGGTTTCAAGTCCGGCCTCTCAAGGACATTCAGAGACTTGTCCCGAAGCCACTTTTGCGTTGTCTTGGCTGTGTGCGTACAGTAGGGTTGTTGTCCAGTTGGAAGGTAAACCTTCACCCCAGTCTGAGGTCCTGAGCGCTCTGGAGCAGGTTTTCATCAAGAATCTCTCTGTACTTTGCTCTGTTCAAATTCGCATTATGGGGTATCAAAATGTGGAAAAAGTCAAGGGGTCTGAATACTTTCCAAAGGCACTGTACATACACACACACTCTCCCCATCTCTCTCTCTCTCTCAGTTCAATTACATTCAAATCAAGGGGCTCTATTGGCATGGGAAACATATGTTAACATTGCCAAAGGAAGTGAAATAGATAATAAACATAAGAGAAATAAACAATGCAAATGAACAGTAAACATTACACTCACAGAAGTTCCAAAAGAATAAAGACATTTCAAATGTCATATTATGTCTAAATACAGTGTTGTAACGATGTACAAATGGTTAAAGTATAAAAGGGAAAATAAATAAACAAATTATGGGTTGTATTTACAATGGTGTTTGTTCTTCACTGGTTGCCCTTTTCTTGTGTCAACAGGTCACACATCTTGCTGCTGTGACGGCACACTGTGATATTTCACTCAGTAGATATGAGGGTTTGTTTTCTAATTCTTTGTGTATCTGTGTAATCTGATGGGAAATATGTGTCTCTAATATGGTCATACATTTGGCAGGAGGTTAGGAAGTGCAGCTCAGTTTCCACCTAATTTTGTGGGCAGTGTGCACATAGTCTGTCTTCTCTTGAGAGCCAGGTCTGCCTACAGCGGCCTTTCTCAATAGCAAGGCTATGCTCACTGAGTCTGTACATAGTCAAAGCTTTCCTTAAGTTTGGGTCAGTCCCAGTGGTCAGGTATTCTGCCACTGTGTACTCTCTGTTTAGGGCCAAATAGTATTCTAGTTTGCTCAGTTTTTTTGTTAATTCTTTACAATGTGTCAAGTAATTATCTTTTTTTGTTTTCTCATGATTTGGTTGGTTCTAATTGTGTTGCTGTCCTGGAGCTCTGTGGGGTCTGTTTGTGTTTGTGAACAGAGCCCCAGGACCAGCTTGCTTAGGGGACTCTTCTCCAGGTTCATCTCTCTGTAGGTGATGGCTTTGTTAAGGAAGGTTTGGGAATCGCTTCCTTTTAGGTGGTTGTAGAATTTAACGGCTCTTTTTCTGGATTTTGATAAATAGCGAGTATCGGCCTAATTCTGCTCTGCATGCATTATTTGGTGTTCTACGTTGTACACAGAGGATATTTTTGCAGAATCTTGGTGTTTGTCCCATTTTGTGAATTCTTGGTTGGTGAGCGGACCCCAGACCTCACAACCATGAAGGGCAATGGGTTCTAAAGCTGATTCAAGTATTTTCTGTATTATCCTAACTGGTACATCGAATTTTATGTTCCTTTTGATGGCATAGAAGGCTCTTCTTGCCTTGTCTCTCAGATCGTTCACAGTTTTGTGGAAGTTACCTGTGGCGCTGATATTCAGGCCGTGGTAGGTATAGTTTTTGTGTTCTCTAGGGCAACGGTGTCTAGATGGAATTTGTATTTGTGGTCCTGGGGACTGGCCTTTTTTTGGAACACCATTATTTTAGTCTTACTGAGATTTACTGTCAGGGTCCAGGTCTGGCAGAATCTGTGCAGAAGATCTAGGTGCTGCTGTAGGTCCTCCTTGGTTGAGGACAGAAGCACCAGATCATCAGCAAACATTAGACATTTGACTTCAGATTCTAGTAGGGTGAGGCCGGGTGCTGCAGACTGTTGTAGTG
The DNA here is from genome assembly GCA_030435695.1 of Brachymystax lenok tsinlingensis. NCBI lineage: Eukaryota > Metazoa > Chordata > Actinopteri > Salmoniformes > Salmonidae > Brachymystax > Brachymystax lenok. The sequence continues at coordinate 2,117,183 of CM059814.1, read as the reverse complement.
CCATCGCCAATTCGTTGATATATATGTTGATGAGGGTGGGGCTTAAGCTGCATCCCTGTCTCACCCCACGGCCCTATGGGAAGAAATGTGTGTTTTCTGTCTATTTTAACCGCACACTTGATTGTGTACATGGATTTGATAATGTCATGTGTTTTTCCCCCATCACCACCTTCCATCAGTTTGTATAGCAGACCCTCGTGCCAAATTCAGTCAAAGGCTTTTTTTGAAATCAACAAAGCTTGAGAAGACTTTGAGAAGGTTGCTGTTGATGCATATCC
>CM059814.1:1901905-2109405 GCA_030435695.1 Brachymystax lenok tsinlingensis | reverse complement strand
CAGCTATATTATCCCCACCACACACAGTGAAACACACACACACAGTGAAACACACACACACACAGTGAAACACACACACACACAGTGAAACACACACACACACACAGTGAAACACACACACACACACACAGTGAAACACACACACACAGTGACACACACACACACACAGTGACACACACACACAGTGAAACACACACACACAGTGAAACACACACACACACAGTGAAACACACACACACACAGTGAAACACACACACACACACACAGTGAAACACACACACACACACACACACACACACAGTGAAACACACACACACACACAGTGAAACACACACACACACAGTGAAACACACACACACAGTGACACACACACACACACAGTGACACACACACACAGTGAAACACACACACACAGTGAAACACACACACACACACACAGTGACACACACACACAGTGAAACACACACACACACAGTGACACACACACACACACACACACACAGTGACACACACACACACACAGTGACACACACACACAAGGTGTAAAACACACACACGTAAACACACACACACAGTGAAACACACACACAGTGAAACACGCACACAGTGAAACACACACACAAGGTGTAAAACACACGTAAACACACACACACAGTGAAACACACACACAAGGTGTAAAACACACACGTAAACACACACACACAGTGAAACACACACACAGTGAAACACGCACACAGTGAAACACACACACAGTGAAACACACACACAAATAAAAACACGCACATATACACACATACACACACACAGTGAAACACACACACATACACACACAGTGAAACACACACACAAACATACAAACTCAGCAGCTAATTACAACTGCATAGTAACTGCATGGTAACCTCATGGTAACTGCATAGTAACTGCATAGTAACTGCATAGTAACTGTATAGTAACTGCATAGTAACTGTATAGTAACTGCATAGTAACTGTATGGTAATTGCATGGTATCTGTATAGTAACTGTATAGTAACTGCATAGTAACTGTATAGTAACTGCATAGTATCTGCATAGTAACTGTATGGTATCTGCATAGTAACTGCAAAGTAACTGCAAAGTAACTGCATAGTATCTGCATAGTAACTGCACAGTAACTGTATGGTATCTGTATAGTAACTGCATAGTAACTGCATAGTAACTGTATGGTATCAGCATAGTAACTGCATAGTAACTGTATGGTATCTGCATAGTAACTGTATGGTATCTCCATAGTAACTGCATAGTAACTGTATGGTATCTGCATAGTATCTGCATGGTAACTGTATGGTATATGCATAGTAACTGCATAGTAACTGCATAGTAACTGCATAGTAACTGTATAGTAACTGCATAGTAACTGTATAGTAACTGCATAGTAACTGCATAGTAACTGCATAGTAACTGTATAGTTACTGCATAGTAACTGTATAGTAACTGCATAGTAACTGTATGGTAATTGCATGGTATCTGCATAGTAACTGCATAGTAACTGCATAGTAACTGCATAGTAACTGTATGGTAATTGCATGGTATCTGCATAGTAACTGCATAGTAACTGCATAGTATCTGCATAGTAACTGTATGGTATCTGCATAGTAACTGCATAGTAACTGCATGGTAACTGTATGGTATCTGCATAGTAACTGCATGGTAACTGTATGGTATCTGCATAGTAACTGCATAGTAACTGCATAGTAACTGCAAAGTAACTGCAAAGTAACTGCATAGTATCTGCATAGTAACTGCACAGTAACTGTATGGTATCTGCATAGTATCTGCATAGTAACTGCATAGTAACTGTATGGTATCTGCATAGTAACTGCATAGTAACTGTATGGTATCTGCATAGTAACTGCATGGTAACTGTATGGTATCTGCATAGTAACTGCATAGTAACTGTATGGTATCTGCATAGTAACTGCATAGTAACTGTATAGTAACTGTATGGTATCTGCATAGTAACTGTATGGTATCTGCATAGTAACTGCATAGTAACTGTATGGTATCTGCATAGTAACTGTATGGTATCTGCATAGTAACTGCATAGTAACTGTATGGTATCTGCATAGTATCTGCATAGTAACTGTATGGTATCAGCATAGTAACTGCATAGTAACTGTATGGTATCTGCATGGTAACTGTATGGTATCTGCATAGTAACTGTATGGTATCTGCATAGTAACTGTATGGTATCTGCATAGTAACTGCATAGTAACTGTATGGTATCTGCATAGTATCTGCATAGTAACTGTATGGTATCAGCATAGTAACTGCATAGTAACTGTATGGTATCTGCATGGTAACTGTATGGTATCTGCATAGTAACTGCATGGTAACTGTATGGTATCTGCATAGTAACTGCATGGTAACTGTATGGTATCTGCATAGTATCTGCATGGTAACTGTATGGTATCTGCATAGTAACTGCATGGTAACTGTATGGTATCTGCATAGTAACTGCATGGTAACTGTATGGTATCTGCATAGTAACTGCATAGTAACTGTATGGTAACTGCATAGTAACTGCATAGTAACTGTATGGTATCTGCATAGTAACTGCATAGTAACTGTATGGTATCTGCATAGTAACTGCATAGTAACTGTATAGTAACTGTATGGTATCTGCATAGTAACTGTATGGTAACTGCACAGTAACTGCACGGTAACTGCATGGTAACTGCATAGTAACTACATAGTAACTGTATGGTATCTGCATAGTAACTGCATAGTAACTGTATAGTAACTGCATAGTAACTGCATAGTAACTGTATGGTATCTGCATAGTAACTGTTTGGTAACTGCATAGTAACTGCATAGTAACTGCATAGTAACTGTATGGTAACTGCATAGTAACTGCATAGTAACTGTATAGTAACTGTATGGTATCTGCACAGTAACTGCACGGTAACTGCATGGTAACTGCATAGTAACTGTATGGTAACTGCATAGTAACTGCATAGTAACTGCATAGTAACTGTATGGTAACTGCACAGTAACTGCACGGTAACTGCATGGTAACTGCATAGTAACTGTATGGTAACTGCATAGTAACTGCATAGTAACTGCATAGTAACTGTATGGTAACTGCACAGTAACTGCACGGTAACTGCATGGTAACTGCATAGTAACTGCATAGTAACTGTATGGTAACTGTATGGTAACTGCATAGTAACTGCATAGTAACTGCATAGTAACTGTATGGTAACTGCACAGTAACTGCACGGTAACTGCATGGTAACTGCATAGTAACTACATAGTAACTGCATGGTAACTGCATGGTAACTGTATAGTAGCCGCATATGCCACGGTACGCCCTGCAGTAAGGTCCATAGGCCTCTACTTATACTGTTCAGTCTGTATAGGCCTATGCCACGGTACGCCCTGCAGTAAGATCCATAGGCCTCTACTTTATTGTGCATGTAGACGTCCCATATGCTAGGTATCGGTCATGTTTGGGATATCACTGAAACACAATGAATTGGTTTGTTTAATTGTAATGAATATAACACAATCATCCTGCGTTATCAGAAGTCCAATTGTTTTCATGTAATTCTGCTGCCTTCCCACAAGATGGCAGCAGCCATTCTGTACCATGTGCTCTTCTCTCTCTCTCTCTCTCTCTCTCTCTCTCTCTCTCTCTCTCTCTCTCTCTCTCTCTCTCTCTCCCTCTCTCTGTCTGTCTCTCTCTCCCTCTCTCTCTCTGTCTCTCTCTCTCGCTCTCTCTCTCTCTCTCTCTCTCTCTCTCTCTCTCTCTCTCTGTCTCTCTCTCTGTCTCTCTCTCTCTCTCTGTCTGTCTCTCTCTCCCTCTCTCTCTCTGTCTCTCTCTCTCGCTCTCTCTCTCTCTCTCTCTCTCTCTCTCTCTCTCTCTCTCTCTCTCTCTCTCTCTCTCTCTCTCTCTCTCTCTCTCTCTCTCTCTCTCTCTCTCTCTCTCTGTCTCTCTCTCCTCTCTCTCTCTGTCTCTCTCTCCCTCTCTCTCTCTGTCTCTCTCTCCCTCTCTCTCGCTCTCTCTCTACCGCACCTGCAGTCTCAACCTCTGAATGCTCTGCTATGAAAAGCCAACTGACATTTACTCCTGAGGTGCTGACCTGTTGCACCCTCTACAACCACTGTGATTATTATCTGACAATGCTTGTCATCTATGAAAGTCTGAACATATTGAACAACGATCTGTCCTTAAATGGCTCATTTAAGGACACCCCTCAAAGCCTTCCTAGGTTCCTGCTTTTCTAGGGAGTTTTTCTTATCCATCGTGCATCTACATCTGCATTGCTTGCTCTGTTGTGGTTTTAGGCTGAGCTTCTGTATAATCAATTTGTGACAACTGCTGATTAAAAAATGTGATTTATAAATATATTTGATCAATTGATTGATTGATTGATTGATTAGAAACAGGGAAGTGCTGGGATTTATATATTTCTATAGTCATCAAGTACAGAGACAGAGATCGGTGAGATAAACAGGAGAATACGGGTCTGTCAGTAAGATGGAGTCTCAGGATGTTGTTCTCTCATCTGTCCACTGGGAGGCATCACTTAGACATGGTGATAGGGTAGAAACTGGTGAACCTTGTAGAACTAGAGCATGGCTGAATATAATACTGTACATTAGGCACATATGACCTACTTGTGTGAACATTATCTGAAATGGAATAGTATTTGAATACCTTAAACTTTAGTAGTCGAATACTTTACTGTACCACATATAAAGATTGGTCAAACGATATATCTCTCATTCCTGACAGAGAGAGTGTGAAGGTAAACATACCGAACATAAGGGTATATAAACGCAACAACTTCAACTATTATACTGACTTACAGTTTATATACGCAAATCAGTCAATTGAAATCAATTCATGGAGCCAGGCCCAGCCAATCATAATTCATTATTCCACACAAAAGGTATTTATTACAGACAGAAATAGGTGAAGAAGCCGGATGTGGAGGTCCTGGGCTGGCGTGGTTACATGTGGTCTGCGGTTGTGAGGCCGATTGGATGTCCTGCCAAATTCTCTTAAACGACGTTGGAGGCGGCTTATGGTAGAGAAATTAACATTAAATTCTCTGGCAACAGCTCTGGTGGACATTCCAGTAGTCTGCATCTTAGTTGCACGCTCTCTCAAAACTTGAGACATCTGTGGCGTTGTGTTGTGTGACAAAACTGCACATTTTAGAGGGACCTTTTTTGTCCCCAGCACAAGGTGCACCTGTGTAATGAATAAATCAGCTTCTTGACATGCCACACCTGTCAGGTGGATGGATTATCTTGGCAAAGGAGAAATGCTCACTAACAGGGATGTAAACAAATGTGTGCACAACATTGGAGAGAAATAAGCTTTTTGTTCGTATAGAACATTTCTGGGATCTTTTATTTCAGCTCATGAAACATGGGACCTACACTTTACATGTTGTTTTCATTATATAAAGTTAAAATAGTATTGTATTGATGCTCTTCATGCATGTGAGAGCACAGAGTGGAAGACCACAGGGACAGGGGGAATTCCACTGAAACAGCAGGGCTACGTGTGTATTGTGTACCTAGACAGGATATATGGACAGGGGTATTGTTGTGTACCTAGACTGGATATACAGACAGGGGTATTGTATGTGTACCTAGACAGGATATATGGCCAGGGGTATTGTTTTGTGCCTAGACAGGATACATGGACAGGGTTATTTTATGTATACCTAGACAGGATATAGGGACAGGGTTATTGTATGTGTACCTAGACAGGATATATGGACAGGGGTATTGTTTTGTGCCTAGACAGGATACATGGACAGGGTTATTTTATGTATACCTAGACAGGATATAGGGACAGGGTTATTGTATGTGTACCTAGACAGGACATAGGGACAGGGGTATTGTTTTGTGCCTAGACAGGACAATGAGACTAGCTCCAAAACAGAGGTAAAGGAGTCACTGGTGTCACATGACAGTTCTTTACAACTTTGGATGTTAACTTCCATCCATCAAGGAACGTTTTGACTTCGGTCAATCGTCCTTTCCTTTGTGTTCTACCAGTTTAATTTGGTGTTGTGTTAACATAGTAACAACATGCCCACCTGTTTTAGTATGTGTCCCAAATGGCACCCTATTCCCTATATAGTGCACTACTTTAGACCAGGGCACTATGGGAAGTAGTGTACTACATAGGGAATTGGGTGTCGTTCCTCTGTTCTGTTCCTCACCTGTTTTAATGGTCTGTTAAGCGCTAATAGACACAGTGCATTACAGTAATTGGACCTTTAAGTGAACTATGCTTCACCTTGCCAGTCTCCTTCACTGACATCAGACACACTCACTCACTCAAACACACACACACACACACACACACACACACACACACACACACACACACACACACACACACACACACACACACACACACACACACACACACACACACACACACACACACACACACACACACACACACACACACACACACACACACACACACACACACACACACACACACACACACACACACACACACACACACACACACACACACACACACACACATACAGCGGCTAACCTACTTAGTGATGGTTTAATTCCATTGTTTGGAAAAATTTGCACATTTGAGGAAAATGAAATATACTGTAGAAATAAAATCCACCCATAAAGACAGGCAGAATGGGAGATGTACTGTAGCATCCACCCATAAAGACAGGCCGAATGGGAGATGTACTGTAGCGTCCACCCATAAAGACAGGCAGAATGGGAAATGTACTGTAGAATCCACCCATAAAGACAGGCCGAATGGGAGATGTACTGTAGCATCCACCCATAAAGACAGGCAGAATGGGAGATGTACTGTAGCATCCACCATAAAGACAGGCCGAATGGGAGATGTACTGTAGCATCCACCCATAAAGACAGGCAGAATGGGAGATGTACTGTAGCGTCCACCCATAAAGACAGGCAGAATGGGCGATGTACTGTAGCATCCACCCATAAAAACAGGCAGAATTGGAGATGTACTGTAGCATCCACCCATAAAGACAGGCCGAATGGGAGATGTACTGTAGCATCCACCCATAAAGACAGGCAGAATGGGAGATGTACTGTAGCGTCCACCCATAAAGACAGGCAGAATGGGAGATGTACTGTAGCGTCCACCCATAAAGACAGGCAGAATGGGAGATGTACTGTAGCATCCACCCATAAAGACAGGCAGAATGGGAGATGTACTGTAGCATCCACCCATGAAGACAGGCCGAATGGGAGATGTACTGTAGTATCCACCCATGAAGACAGGCAGAATGGGAGATGTACTGTAGCGTCCACCCATAAAGACAGGCAGAATGGGAGATGTACTGTAGCATCCACCCATAAAGACAGGCAGAATGGGAGATGTACTGTAGCATCCACCCATAAAGACAGGCCAAATGGGAAATGTACTGTAGCATCCACCCATAAAGACAGGCAGAATGGGAGATGTACTGTAGCGTCCACCCATAAAGACAGGCAGAATGGGAGATGTACTGTAGCGTCGACCCATAAAGACAGGCAGAATGGGAGATGTACTGTAGTATCCACCCATAAAGACAGGCAGAATGGGAGATGTACTGTAGCATCCACCCATAAAGACAGGCAGAATGGGAGATGTACTGTAGCATCCACCCATAAAGACAGGCCGAATGGGAGATGTACTGTAGTATCCACCCATAAAGACAGGCAGAATGGGAGATGTACTGTAGTGTCCACCCATAAAGACAGGCCAAATGGGAGATGTACTGTAGCGTCCACCCATAAAGACAGGCAGAATGGGAGATGTACTGTAGCATCCACCCATAAAGACAGGCCAAATGGGAAATGTACTGTAGCATCCACCCATAAAGACAGGCAGAATGGGGATGTACTGTAGCATCCACCCATAAAGACAGGCCGAATGGGAGTTGTACTGTAGTATCCACCCATAAAGACAGGCAGAATGGGAGATGTACTGTAGCGTCCACCCATAAAGACAGGCAGAATGGGAGATGTACTGTAGCATCCACCCATAAAGACAGGCAGAATGGGAGATGTACTGTAGCATCCACCCATAAAGACAGGCCGAATGGGAGATGTACTGTAGTATCCACCCATAAAGACAGGCAGAATGGGAGATGTACTGTAGCGTCCACCCATAAAGACAGGCCGAATGGGAGATGTACTGTAGCGTCCACCCATAAAGACAGGCAGAATGGGAGATGTACTGTAGTATCCACCCATAAAGACAGGCCAAATGGGAAATGTACTGTAGCATCCACCGATAAAGACAGGCAGAATGGGAGATGTACTGTAGCGTCCACCCATAAAGACAGGCAGAATGGGAGATGTACTGTAGCGTCCACCCATAAAGACAGGCAGAATGGGAGATGTACTGTAGTATCCACCCATAAAGACAGGCAGAATGGGAGATGTACTGTAGCATCCACCCATAAAGACAGGCAGAATGGGAGATGTACTGTAGCATCCACCCATAAAGACAGGCCGAATGGGAGATGTACTGTAGTATCCACCCATAAAGACAGGCAGAATGGGAGATGTACTGTAGCGTCCACCCATAAAGACAGGCCAAATGGGAGATGTACTGTAGCGTCCACCCATAAAGACAGGCAGAATGGGAGATGTACTGTAGCATCCACCCATAAAGACAGGCCAAATGGGAAATGTACTGTAGCATCCACCCATAAAGACAGGCCGAATGGGGATGTACTGTAGCATCGACCCATAAAGACAGGCCGAATGGGAGTTGTACTGTAGTATCCACCCATAAAGACAGGCAGAATGGGAGATGTACTGTAGGATCCACCCATAAAGACAGGCCGAATGGGAGATGTACTGTAGTATCCACCCATGAAGACAGGCAGAATGGGAGATGTACTGTAGCATCAACCCATAAAGACAGGCAGAATGGGAGATGTACTGTAGTATCCACCCATAAAGACAGGCAGAATGGGAGATGTACTGTAGCATCCACCCATAAAGACAGGCAGAAAGGGAGATGTACTGTAGCATCCACCCATAAAGACAGGCCGAATGGGAGATGTACTGTAGTATCCACCCATAAAGACAGGCAGAATGGGAGATGTACTGTAGCGTCCACCCATAAAGACAGGCCGAATGGGAGATGTACTGTAGCGTCCACCCATAAAGACAGGCAGAATGGGAGATGTACTGTAGCATCCACCCATAAAGACAGGCCAAATGGGAAATGTACTGTAGCATCCACCCATAAAGACAGGCCGAATGGGAGTTGTACTGTAGTATCCACCCATAAAGACAGGCAGAATGGGAGATGTACTGTAGCATCCACCCATAAAGACAGGCCGAATGGGAGATGTACTGTAGCGTCCACCCATAAAGACAGGCAGAATGGGAGATGTACTGTAGCATCCACCCATAAAGACAGGCCAAATGGGAAATGTACTGTAGCATCCACCCATAAAGACAGGCCGAATGGGGATGTACTGTAGCATCGACCCATAAAGACAGGCCGAATGGGAGTTGTACTGTAGTATCCACCCATAAAGACAGGCAGAATGGGAGATGTACTGTAGGATCCACCCATAAAGACAGGCCGAATGGGAGATGTACTGTAGTATCCACCCATGAAGACAGGCAGAATGGGAGATGTACTGTAGCATCAACCCATAAAGACAGGCCAAATGGGAGATGTACTGCAGCATCCACCCATAAAGACAGGCAGAACGGGAGATGTACTGTAGCATCCACCCATAAAGACAGGCCGAATGGAAGATGTACTGTAGCATCCACCCATAAAGACAGGCCGAATGGGAGATGTACTGTAGCATCCACCGATAAAGACAGGCAGAATGGGAGATGTACTGTAGCGTCCACCCATAAAGACAGGCCGAATGGGAGATGTACTGTAGCGTCCACCCATAAAGACAGGCAGAATGGGACATGTACTGTAGTATCCACCCATAAAGACAGGCAGAATGGGAGATGTACTGTAGCATCCACCCATAAAGACAGGCAGAATGGGGATGTACTGTAGCATCCACCCATAAAGACAGGCCGAATGGGAGTTGTACTGTAGTATCCACCCATAAAGACAGGCAGAATGGGAGATGTACTGTAGCATCAACCCATAAAGACAGGCCGAATGGGAGATGTACTGTAGCGTCCACCCATAAAGACAGGCAGAATGGGAGATGTACTGTAGCGTCCACCCATGAAGACAGGCAGAATGGGAGATGTACTGTAGCGTCCACCCATAAAGACAGGCAGAATGGGAGATGTACTGTAGTATCCACCCATAAAGACAGGCAGAATGGGAGATGTACTGTAGCATCCACCCATAAAGACAGGCAGAATGGGAGATGTACTGTAGCATCCACCCATAAAGACAGGCCGAATGGGAGATGTACTGTAGTATCCACCCATAAAGACAGGCAGAATGGGAGATGTACTGTAGCGTCCACCCATAAAGACAGGCCGAATGGGAGATGTACTGTAGCGTCCACCCATAAAGACAGGCAGAATGGGAGATGTACTGTAGCGTCCACCCATAAAGACAGGCAGAATGGGAGATGTACATTAGCATCCACCCATAAAGACAGGCAGAATGGGAGATGTACTGTAGCATCCACCCATAAAGACAGGCAGAATGGTAGATGTACTGTAGCATCCACCCATAAAGACAGGCAGAATGGGAGATGTATGTTTGACCTGCTAGAGATTAAATGGTTGTATCCTGTTGGAAGACAGCAGAATGGGAGATGTATGTTTGACCTGCTAGAGATTAAATGGTTGTATCCTGTTGGAAGACAGCAGAATGGGAGATGTATGTTTGACCTGCTAGAGATTAAATGGTTGTATCCTGTTGGAAGACAGGCAGAATGGGAGATGTATGTTTGACCTGCTAGAGATTAAATGGTTGTATCCTGTTGGAAGACAAGCAGATTTGGAGATGTATATTTGACCTGCTAGAGATTAAATGGTTGTATCCTGTTGGAAGACAGGCAGAATGGGAGATGTATGTTTGACCTGCTAGAGATTAAATGGTTGTATCCTGTTGGAAGACAAGCAGAATGGGAGATGTATGTTTGACCTGCTAGAGATTAAATGGTTGTATCCTGTTGGAAGACAGCAGAATGGGAGATGTATGTTTGACCTGCTAGAGATTAAATGGTTGTATCCTGTTGGAAGACAAGCAGAATGGGAGATGTATATTTGACCTGCTAGAGATTAAATGGTTGTATCCTGTTGGAAGACAGGCAGAATGGGAGATGTATGTTTGACCTGCTAGAGATTAAATGGTTGTATCCTGTTGGAAGACAAGCAGAATGGGAGATGTATGTTTGACCTGCTAGAGATTAAATGGTTGTATCCTGTTGGAAGACAGCAGAATGGGAGATGTATGTTTGACCTGCTAGAGATTAAATGGTTGTATCCTGTTGGAAGACAAGCAGAATGGGAGATGTATGTTTGACCTGCTAGAGATTAAATGGTTGTATCCTGTTGGAAGACAGGCAGAATGGGAGATGTATGTTTGACCTGCTAGAGATTAAATGGTTGTATCCTGTTGGAAGACAAGCAGAATGGGAGATGTATGTTTGACCTGCTAGAGATTAAATGGTTGTATCCTGTTGGAAGACAGGCAGAATGGGAGATGTATGTTTGACCTGCTAGAGATTAAATGGTTGTATCCTGTTGGAAGACAAGCAGAATGGGAGATGTATGTTTGAACTGCTAGAGATTAAATGGTTGTATCCTGTTGGAAGAGCTCGGGGCCCATATCCAGAAAGTATATCATAGCAGGAGTGCTGGTCTAGGATGAGTTTATCCTTTTAGGTCATAATGAATAGGATTGTACGGACAGATGGACTGGACCAGGCGCTCCTACACTGAGATGCTTAGTGAAAACGGGCCCAGGTTATAACTGTAGAGGATGCCGTGCAGCGCATTCAGAAAGGACACAAGTGAAGGACATCAGTTTCAGGAATTTCCCAATAAAGTTGTGATGCCACCTTGTGGCTCATGAACATCATCTCACTGCAAACGGTAGAAAGATTACATCAGAAATCAGACTGTAACTCCAGCTCAGAGCCACAAAATACGTACAGGCAATACAGTGACATTCATTTCGTATGTTGGAAATTGCCCATGATATTCTTGGACGGTTTTACAATAATTAATTAACCAAACTCTGAAACTGATCCCAAGCCTGTAAAAAAACAGTTTGTCTTTTCCAGCACCCTTTTCTCATTACATTCCACTGTTACTCTTTAATGAAATGGTATTAGTCAAATTAATATAATTTTCCAAAATATATGTGTAGCGGTTTAGTGGTTGAGTAACAGTACTCATTCTGGCTCTCGGTCATATCACTAGATTGGCTCCACTAAATCCCCACGGTTTAAACCTCAACCATCACATGTAAAGACCCACGGTTTAACCCTCAACCATCACATATAAAGACCCACGGTTTAACCCTCAACCATCACATGTAAAGACCCACGGTTTAACCCTCAACCATCACGTATAAAGACCCACGGTTTAACCCTCAACCATCACATATAAAGACCCACGGTTTAACCCTCAACCATCACATATAAAGACCCACAGTTTAAACCTCAACCATAACATAAAAAGACCCACAGTTTAAACCTCAACCATCACATGTAAAGACCCACGGTTTAACCCTCAACCATCACATATAAAGACCCACGGTTTAACCCTCAACCATCACATGTAAAGACCCACAGTTTAACCCTCAACCATCACATATAAAGACCCACAGTTTAACCCTCAACGATCACATATAAAGACCCACAGTTTAACCCTCAACCATCACATATAAATCCCCACGGTTTAAACCTCAACCATCACATATAAAGACCCACGGTTTAACCCTCAACCATCACATATAAAGACCCACGGTTTAAACCTCAACCATCACATATAAAGACCCACGGTTTAAACCTCAACCATCACATATAAAGACCCACGGTTTAAACCTCAACCATCACATATAAAGACCCACGGTTTAACCCTCAACCATCACATAAAAAGACCCACAGTTTAAACCTCAACCATCACATGTAAAGACACACGGTTTAACCCTCAACCATCACATATAAAGACCCACGGTTTAACCCTCAACCATCACATGTAAAGACCCACGGTTTAAACTTCAACAAAACACACAAGGAAGGAAGATAATTTGTTTTCATCCATACTATTTCACATCATACATTCTATAATGAAGCTAAACCCCTATGTAGCCTGAGGCTCATTTATACTGAAGCTAAACCCATATTTAGCCTGAGGCTCATTTATACTGAAGCTAAACCCATATGTAGCCTGAGGCTCATTTATACTGAAGCTAAACCCATATGTAGCCTGGAGGCTCATTTTATACTGAAGCTAAACTCCATATGTAGCCTGGAGGCTCATTTATACTGAAGCTAAACCCATATGTAGCCTGAGGCTCATTTATACTGAAGCTAAACCCATATGTAGCCTGAGGCTCATTTATACTGAAGCTAAACCCATATGTAGCCTGAGGCTAATTTATACTGAAGCTAAACCCATATGTAGCCTGAGGCTAATTTATACTGAAGCTAAACCCCTATGTAGCCTGAGGCTCATTTATACTGAAGCTAAACCCATATGTAGCCTGAGGCTCATTTATACTGAAGCTAAACCCATATGTAGCCTGAGGCTCATTTATACTGAAGCTAAACCCCTATGTAGCCTGAGGCTCATTTATACTGAATCTAAACCCCTATGTAACCTGAGGCTCATTTATACTGAAGCTAAACCCATATGTAGCCTGAGGCTAATTTATACTGAAGCTAAACCCATATGTAGCCTGAGGCTAATTTATACTGAAGCTAAACCCATATGTAGCCTCAAGTGCTCATTTATACTGAAGCTAAACCCATATGTAGCCTGAGGCTCATTTATACTGAAGCTAAACCCATATGTAGCCTGGAGGCTCATTTATACTGAAGCTAAACCCATATGTAGCCTGAGGCTCATTTATACTGAAGCTAAACCCATATGTAGCCTGAGGCTCATTTATACTGAAGCTAAACCCATATGTAGCCTGAGGCTCATTTATACTGAAGCTAAACCCATATGTAGCCTGAGGCTCATTTATACTGAAGCTAAACCCATATGTAGCCTGAGGCTCATTTATACTGAAGCTAAACCCATATGTAGCCTGAGGCTCATTTATACTGAAGCTAAACCCATATGTAGCCTGAGGCTCATTTATACTGAAGCTAAACCCATATGTAGCCTGAGGCTCATTTATACTGAATCTAAACCCCTATGTAGCCTGAGGCTAATTTATACTGAAGCTAAACCCATATGTAGCCTGAGGCTAATTTATACTGAAGCTAAACCCCTATGTAGCCTGAGGATAGTTTATACTGAAGCTAAACCCATATGTAGCCTGAAGCTAATATAAACTGAAGCTAGACCTCTATGTAGCTTGAGGCTAATTTATAGTTAAGAGTAAACCCCTATGAACGCTAAGGCAATTTTTTATGAAGCTAAACCCCTATGTAGCATGAGGCTAATGAAGTTAAACCCCTAGGTAGCCTGAGGCTAATTAATAATGAAGCTAAACCCCTATGTAGCATGAGGCTAATGAAGTTAAACCCCTAGGTAGCCTGAGGCTAATTAATAATGAAGCTAAACCCCTATGTAGCATGAGGCTAATGAAGTTAAACCCCTAGGTAGCCTGAGGCTAATTTATAATGAAGCTAAACCCATATGTAGCTTGAGGCTAATGAACCTCAATGACTATGTAGCCTGAGGCTAATTTATAACTAAGCTATACCCCTATGTACCCTGATGCTAATTTATAAGGAGGCTAAACAACGATGTAGCCTGGGCTAATTTATAACTAAGCTATACCCCTATGTACCCTGATGCTAATTTATTAGGAGGCTAAACAACGATGTAGCCTGAGGCTAATTTATAACTAAGCTATACCCCTATGTACCCTGATGCTAATTTATAATGAGGCTAAACAACGATGTAGCCTGAGGCTAATTTTCCACAGCACACAGATTTGATCCTGGGAACAATTCCAGCGTGGGTCCTGTTTGTTGAGGTGTGTTGTGATTAGAAGTTCTCATGCTGGGTCCTTGGATCAAATAGCCTGCAACGTGGCATGTCTTTACAGGGACTGGAGTGGTGGGGCCACAGCCCTTATCATCTCTCTCTCTCTCTCTCTCTCTCTCTCTCGATCAATTTCAATTCAAATTAATGGCTTTATTGGCATCGGAAAAATATATTTAAATTGCCAAAGGAAGTGAGATAGATAATAAACAAAAGTGAAATAAACAACAAAAAATGGAAACAGTAAACATTACACTCACAGAAGTTCCAAAAGAATAAAGACATTTCAAATGTCATATGTCTATGTACATAAACATAAATATGGGTTGCATTTACAAAAGTGTTGGTTCTTCACTGGTTGCCCTTTTCTTGTGGCAACAGGTCACACATCTTGCTGCTGTGATTATCTCTCTCAATTCAATTCAATTCATGCTTTATTGGCATGGGAAACATATGTTAACATTGACAAAGAAATGTTCTCTCTCTCTCTCTCTCTCTCTCTCTCTCTCTCTCTCTCTCTCTCTCTCTCTCTCTCTCTCTCTCTCTCTCTCTCTCTCTCTCTCTCTCTCTCTCTCTCTCTCTCTCTCTCTCTCTCTCTCTCTCTCTCTCTCTCTCTCCCTGTAGCTCAGATCTTCATAGTGTAGTTACCCAGGTATGCAGTCTACATTAACACAATTTCGTAACACATGACATAAACACTCTTCACACACACACACACACACACACACACACACACACACACACACACACACACACACACACACACACACACACACACACACACACACACACACACACACACACACACACACACACACACACACACACAGAGAGAGAGAGACATTTGGAATGACCATTTGATGAGCTTTGATGAGCTCACTACAGTTTTACAGTTGCTATTCATTAGCTAAAGAGACATTTAATGAGAGGAGTTTGAAATCAAGGGTGTCTGTATAGTAATGTTTCAGTGTTTGGTTTTGATGAATTTTACAGAAACAACATAAACTGGGCAGACGGGTTTATTGATATGGTGTAGGGTGATGTGGGTTTAGGGTGTAGGGTGAATACTGTAACGTTAGGGTGTAGGGTGTAGGGTGAATACTGTAACGTTAGGGTGTAGGGTGAATACTGTAATGTTAGGGTGTAGGGTGAATACTGTAACATTAGGGTGTAGGGTGTAGGGTGAATACTGTAAAGTTAGGTTGTAAGGTGTAGGGTGTAGGGTGAATACTGTAAGCATTAGGGTGTAGGGTGAATACTGTAACGTTAAGGTGTAGGGTGAACACTGTAACGTTAGGGTGTAGGGTGTAGGGGAATACTGTAACGTTAGGGTGTAGGGTGAATACTGTAACGTTAGGGTGTAGGGTGTAGGGTGAATACTGTAACATTAGGGTGTAGGGTGTAGGGTGAATACTGTAACATTAGGGTGTAGGGTGTAGGGTGAATACTGTAATGTTAGGGTGTAGGGTGAATACTGTAACATTAGGGTGTAGGGTGAATACTGTAACATTAGGGTGTAGGGTGAATACTGTAACGTTAGGGTGTAGGGTGTAGGGTGAACAGTGTAACATTAGGGTGTAGGGTGTAGGGTGAATACTGTAACATTAGGGTGTAGGGTGTAGGGTGAACACTGTAACATTAGGGTGTAGGGTGTAGGGTGAACAGTGTAACGTTAGGGTGTAGGGTGAATACTGTAACGTTAGGGTGTAGGGTGTAGGGTGAACAGTGTAACATTAGGGTGTAGGGTGTAGGGTGAACAGTGTAACATTAGGGTGTAGGGTGTAGGGTGAATACTGTAACGTTAGGGTGTAGGGTGTAGGGTGAACAGTGTAACATTAGGGTGTAGGGTGTAGGGTGAATACTGTAACGTTAGGGTGTAGGGTGTAGGGTGAACACTGTAACGTTAGGGTGTAGGGTGTAGGGTGAATACTGTAACATTAGGTTGTAGGGTGAACACTGTAACGTTAGGGTGTAGGGTGAATACTGTAACGTTAGGGTGTAGGGTGAATACTGTAACGTTAGGGTGTAGGGTGTAGGGTGAATACTGTAACGTTAGGGTGTAGGGTGTAGGGTGAATACTGTAACATTAGGGTGTAGGGTGTAGGGTGAACACTGTAACATTAGGGTGTAGGGTGTAGGGTGAATACTGTAATGTTAGGGTGTAGGGTGAATACTGTAACGTTAGGGTGTAGGGTGAATACTGTAACGTTAGGGTGTAGGGTGAACACTGTAACATTAGGGTGTAGGGTGTAGGGTGAATACTGTAACGCTAGGGTGTAGGGTGTAGGGTGAATACTGTAATGTTAGGGTGTCGGGTGAATACTGTAACGTTAGGGTGTAGGGTGAATACTGTAACGTTAGGGTGTAGGGTGAACACTGTAACATTAGGGTGTAGGGTGTAGGGTGAATACTGTAACGCTAGGGTGTAGGGTGAATACTGTAAAGTTAGGCTGTAGAGTGTAGGGTGAATACTGTAACGTTAGGGTGTAGGGAGTAGGGTGAATACTGTAACGTTAGGGTGTAGGGTGAATACTGTAGGGTGTAGGGTGTAGGGTGAATACTGTAACGTTAGGGTGTAGGGTGTAGGGTGAATACTGTAACGTTAGGGTGTAGGGTGAATACTGTAACGTTAGGGTGTAGGGTGAATACTGTAACATTAGGGTGTAGGGTGTAGGGTGAATACTGTAACGTTAGGGTGTAGGGTGAATACTGTAACGTTAGGGTGTAGGCCGAATACTGTAACGTTAGGGTGTAGGGTGAACACTGTAACATTAGGGTGTAGGGTGTAGGGTGAATACTGTAACGCTAGGGTGTAGGGTGAATACTGTAAAGTTAGGCTGTAGAGTGTAGGGTGAATACTGTAACGTTAGGGTGTAGGGAGTAGGGTGAATACTGTAACGTTAGGGTGTAGGGTGAATACTGTAGGGTGTAGGGTGTAGGGTGAATACTGTAACGTTAGGGTGTAGGGTGTAGGGTGAATACTGTAACGTTAGGGTGTAGGGTGAATACTGTAACATTAGGGTGTAGGGTGTAGGGTGAATACTGTAACGTTAGGGTGTAGGGTGAATACTGTAACGTTAGGGTGTAGGCCGAATACTGTAACGTTAGGGTGTAGGGTGAATACTGTAACGTTAGGGTGTAGGGTGTAGGGTGAATACTGTAATGTTAGGGTGTAGGGTGTAGGGTGAATACTGTAACGTTAGGGTGTAGGGTGAATACTGTAACGTTAGGGTGTAGGGTGAATACTGTAACCTTAGGGTGTAGGGTGTAGGGTGAATACTGTAACGTTAGGGTGTAGGGTGAATACTGTAATGTTAGGGTGTAGGGTGTAGGGTGAATACTGTAACGTTAGGGTGTAGGGTGAATACTGTAACGTTAGGGTGTAGGGTGAATACTGTAACGCTAGGGTTGTAGGGTGTAGGGCTGGCCTGGTTATGTTCAACCTCTACAGATCCATATTCTTCCTCAGCGCGCTCAGCATCGACCGCTATCTGGCCATCGTCCACCCTGTGAGGTCGCGGCAGCGCCGTACTGTGCCCAACGCCCGTATCACCTGCGTCCTGGTTTGGCTCTTCGCCCTCCTGCTGTCCGTCCCCACGGCCTTGACCAGAGACGCACATCACCAGCTATAACATCACCACGTGTTGTGTACTGCACCCTGAGTTCTAAAGACTAAAGAAAGTTATTATCCTGTTAATATCCTAGTATTATCCTGTTAATATCCTGTTATTATCCTGTTATTATCCTGTTAATATCCTGTTAATATCCTGTTATTATCCTGTTAATATCCTATTATTATCCTGTTAATATCCTGTTATTATCCTGTTATTATCCTGTTATTATCCTGTTATTATCCTGTTAATATCCTATTAATATCCTGTTAATATCCTGTTAATATCCTGTTATTATCCTGTTAATATCCTATTATTATCCTGTTAATATCCTGTTAATATCCTGTTAATATCCTGTTAATATCCTGTTATTATCCTGTTATTATCCTGTTAATATCCTATTATTATCCTGTTAATATCCTGTTAATATCCTGTTATTATCCTGTTAATATCCTGTTAATATCCTGTTATTATCCTGTTAATATCATGTTATTATCCTGTTAAATCCTGTTATTATCCTGTTAAATCCTGTTATTATCCTGTTTTGTCCTTTAATATCCTGTTAATATCCTGTTTTATCCTGTTATTATCCAGTTAATATCCTGTTTTATCCTGTTATTATCCTGTTCCTCCGTGAATGTTCTCTTGAAGTGATGAGACATTTCCTTTTTGACTTTCTGGATCTGTGCTGTGTGTTGTTAATGTTATCTGTTCGTGTCCTCAGGTTTTCCACTTCATGGAGCTGCTGACCCAGCTGAAGGTTGTAACTAACTGTGTGATGGTGGACGTCATCGACACGGCCACGCCCTTCACCATCTGCAGCGCGTTCAGGTAGCCTAGAGGTTCATCTCAGAAACCCGGAACTAAAGTTTTGCATAATTGCTTCAGATATTACATGCGTCTGTCCACATCCATGCGTCTGTCCACATCTGTCCACATCTGTCCATCATTGTGAACTCTACAGTGCCGTTGGCTGGTCGTCATTGACCTTGCGTAGGCTTAAACACTGGTATATACTGATTTACAAGGCCATATTGGGTAAAATGCAATTTTATCTCTGTTCTTTTTTAGTCAGGTCAGTAAATAAATATCAATTACGGTCCCATTCTAATTTGCTTCTAACAGTACCAGTAGAACCATAAAGATATAATATGTGTTTTAATTCTAGAACCATAAACATATAATGTGTCTTTTAATTCTAGAACCGTAAAGATATAATGTGTCTTTTAATTCTAGAACCGTAAAGATATAACGTGTCTTTTAATTCTAGAACCATGCAGATATAATATGTGTTCTAATTACATTTCCTGGTCAGATCCTAGGTTGAAGATAGAGAAACTTAAGACATCGTAATAATTCCACGCAGAAGCTTTCGAAAATAAACCCATCCATTGGACCAGCACCGTTGTTGATTCTACAGAAATCTAGTAATAAAGCTGATGTAGATCATTTGAAAAATGTTGAACTGAATAGAATGACAGTAAAACAGTTATACTATGTGTTGGCTGAGTAGTTAGCGGAGATTCACTACAACTGGTGTTAATTTTCCAAACTTTTTGTAGGGGAGAGAGGGGAACCATATACAAAATTATTAATTTGAGCAAATATTTAGGAAGAGGTCATAATTTCATGGATGTCTGTGAAGGAAGAACACATGGAAAAGGTGGTAGGCAGGTTACGTACAAAAAAAGGATTTTGTGAACAAACACTCGCACTATATTTTTTTTCCCACTTTCGGGGGCGTCAGGTAGCCTAGTGGTTAGAGCATTGGGGCCAGTAACCGAAAGGTTGCTAGATCGAATCGACAAGGTAAAAATCTGTCGTTCTGCCCCTGAACAAGGCAGTTAACCCACTGTTCCTAGGCTGTCATTGAAAATAAGAACTTGTTCTTAACTGACTTGCCTAGTTAAATAAAGGTTAAATAAAAAATGTAAACACTACCTCTGACCTTGCCTATAGCTACTTTAATGAGGAAAACATGTACTTACTATGCCTGTGATATGTGGTTGTCCCTCCTAGCTAGCCAAGTGTAAGTATCTCTGGATAAGAGTGTCTGCTAAATGAATAACTTGTCAAATGTACGGTGGTATTGCAAATGTTGTATTGTAGATATGTAGTGGTGTATTAATGTTATACGTACAGTTTCATTAGGGGTTCAAGCAGGGAAGCTGGTGAAACGCTATTGTATCGTATTTGTCCCTTATGTTCCTTTTTCCTCCATTTCAGTGAAAAAATTCAAAATTCCTGTGAAATGAAAAGGCCCAGGACTGTGCAACTTAGCAACATGGTAAAGGCCCAAGGTCCACACCCTCTCGTGCAATATCATGCCAATTGGCCACAAGGCGGCGCTATAACAAGCGATTGAAAATGCTACACTTTAAAGGTTAACCCCCCCGCACCTCGTGTGACCTAGAGTCATGAAATGTAGTTCATAGTTCCCTCTCCTCACATTCGGCTCAAGAACCTATAGTCCGCCATGATGGATTTTTCACAATTTTGAATGCTGTGAAAATCACTTTAAACCCTGTTCCTCTAGCACCGATTGACCGATCTGAATGAAACTTGGCATGTGGCATGTATGGACCAAGGTCTCTCAACGCAATATTTTCCAGACTAGTAACAAAACAACATGGCAGCTATTGACCAATGAACATTCACATGTGCATGGTCTTACAAATACTTAAACTAATACAAATCAGACAAGGATAGGTACACATGTTCCAAACCTTGTCAAGACTTAACATTCATTAAGCACATTTAGATCGATACTCTTGTTCTGTTTGAATCTGAGTGCTGAAATTTGGCACACATGCTCAGGGAGGTGAGTCTAGCTAACTTGTAGAGTATGGTTGAGTTTGGCAACATGGTGGCGCTGTAAGACAGGGAAAGAAATGTCATGCAAGCTCATTGGTTCATAGCGTCCATGGCGTCTTAGCTAGACTCTTAAAGACGTGCATCCATACACGCTACATACTACATTGGGTTCAAATCGGTCCAGCTGTTCAGGATAAGAAGACGTTTAAAGTAAATATAATTCAAAATAGTCCAAAATACATCAAAAGCATTTTGCATGATCTGGTTGATGTTGAGTTCGTGGTATAAGGAGTTCAGAATTTAGCTCATCCTGAAAACATGTGCCCAATTTGTCCTGATGGTGACGCAGTGGGCCCGCAGCTTGAACCCCGACAAGCAGTTAAGGGACCTCATGGGTAAACCTTAAACTTTTCACTTCATTTAAGGGAAATATCACCTGAATATGTTTTGCGCAACTGCTTTAAATTGAAGGAAACTTTAAAGGGTCAATCTGCAGTTACTACATCTTTTTTTTTTTCACTTTTTTTATTCTTCAAGAATTTAACTTGTAAACGCCTCATGAGCTTAGTTAAGCTGTCACACCCCATCATAACCCAAAATATAAACGTTTTACTCCAATGTTTGTAAAAAAAAAAAATCTAAAGAAACAGTATATAGCCTCAAAACATGTTTAAAACGATCATCTGTATATAATGGATGGTCAGTCCTTGCATCCATAGCTCTATGAATTTGAGAGAGGTTACATTTCTCCAGCCCTCATCCCTTAGCTTTTTACCAAAATAGTGGTGGGGAGATCCTTTGTTATTGTTTCAACTAAGGATTATCTCTTTAATGGAATGCTTTCGACACCTTGTAGAGTCCGTGCTCCAATGAATTGAGGCTGTTCTGAGGGCAATATTAGGAAGATGTTCCTAATGTTTGATATACTCAGTGTATGTGTGACATGTTGTATTCATGGTTGTCTTTGTGTAGGCAGACTGGTACATGTAGAGGTTTATGTGTTCCATTGGTCTGGGAGAAATACATTTAGTGGAGCCAATAAAAATGTACAGTCAACATCCTAGGTCTTCACAACAAAACTGTAATGTACAGTCAACATCCTAGGCCTAACTGTAAAGTACAGTCAACATCCTCGGCCTAACTGTAAAGTACAGTCAACATCCTAGGCCTAACTGTAATGTACAGTCAACATCCTAGGCCTAACTGTAAAGTACAGTCAACATCCTAGGCCTAACTGTAATGTACAGTCAACATCCTAGGCCTAACTGTAATGTACAGTCAACATCCTAGGCCTAACTGTAAAGTACAGTCAACATCCTAGGCCTAACTGTAATGTACAGTCAACATCCTAGGCCTAACTGTAAAGTACAGTCAACATCCTAGGCCTAACTGTAAAGTACAGTCAACATCCTAGGCCTAACTGTAATGTACAGTCAACATCCTAGGCCTAACTGTAATGTACAGTCAACATCCTAGGCCTAACTGTAAAGCACAGTCAACATCCTAGGCCTAACTGTAATGTACAGTCAACAACCTAGGCCTAACTGTAAAGTACAGTCAACATCCTAGGCCTAACTGTAAAGTACAGTCAACATCCTAGGCCTAACTGTAAAGTACAGTCAACATCCTAAGCCTAACTGTAAAGTACTGTCAACATCCTAGGCCTAACTGTAAAGTATGGCACACGAGATTAGGGAGCAATAAGGTTGTAAAATTCCATTAACTTTCCCGAATTTCCCAGGTATTTCATAAATCCTCTTTCGGGAAAGTTACTGTGCAACTCTAGGGAGAAATGATGATGATGATGATAAACATTGTGTTTTTATTCTGTATCTGCGGCAGATCAGGTGTCTTGGTGTTATTGGAACATGTTGACATCTTTCAATAGATTTGTATCCATTCTGAAAGTGTACAGTGTATAAATCAAATGGAACAAGACTAAATCCATACATCTCCTTGTGATTTCTGACTGTTGTGCACTTCTTCATCAATAGGGACAAAGAGAGGTACAGGGTCGTAACCTACCCAATCAGGTGCATCATTTCATTTCCACATCATCCCTACGCCTCCACACGCTTGGTCTTAGTAATATACAGACCTGGTCGTTCTGTATCATCAGAATTAACCATCTGATCTGACCACATCTCATACCGACTGCTAAAACACTTCTAGATGTTATTCCTCAGTTGTAACATGACTGCGTTCCAAGTCACGTGTCATAGGGGTCAGAACAGACCAATGACCTTGGCTGTCCATGCTCCGCACCATTCTAGAACACCCATAGAAGGATTCCATCACAGCTTGTTAATCATTGAAGAGGTTCTTATTGAGAGGCAGCAGCCACTGTAACCCTGGACTGACACCTGCTGCTAAACAGGTGTTCAGATAGGCTTCTGGACAGAGAGATAGCACTGGGCCACTCGGCTGAGGATGGGGATTGGTGGAGAGAGTGGGGGGGGTCGAGGCACAGAGGCTTGTGATTGGTGGAGAGGGAGAGGATCAGGGGTTATAAAGGATGGGGATTGGTGAAGACAGCTTCACCGGCAACATGATGAAGATTCTTCTGCTTCTAGGATTTGTGGCAGTGGCCCTGGCTGAGGTGAAGCGTTTCGACGGGTAAAATATCTACCTTTTTAATTTGGTGTTTCAAATCACACAATCTCAGAATATGACATAGAAAATGATACCTAGAAAATGATAAAGATTCTGTACATTGCAGTCTATGCTGCCTTGTGGCTTATTGGTGACGAATGGAGATCTCGTGAATGACCATACGGACGACTGTATTCTGATATGTTCATTAATGTTCCTTGAGATCTATAAAATGTGTTCTATAACCCAGGTAGTGCATAACGTTCTGAGAACCATGTGTTTTTTTTGTTGTTGCATACAACCTTACCACAACGTTCTGGGAATGGTGCAGGATAGTTTCTGAACATTCTCAGCACATTTAAGGAACATAGAAGAAATATATATATTTTCTTGGTATTTCATTATCTTAACAGAACGTTTCCTAAAAGTAAAAAAAAAACATTGTACATTTAATTTGGTAACACTTTATTTGGATAGTCCATCTGTAGATGCTCTACAGACTATCTACTAACCCTAGCTCTAAACCTAACTTTAACCCTTATCCTAACCCTAAATTTAACCCTTACCTTAACCCTTAGCCCAATCCTTATCCTGCACCTCTCTGATTAGAAGGGGTTAAATGCAGAGAAACATTTCAGGTGAATGCATTCAGTTGTACAACTGACTAGGTATCCCCTATCCCTTATTCTAAACCTAATCCTAATCCTAATCCTAAACCTAATCCTGATCCTAATCGTAACCTTAGCAAGCAGTTGCTTACCAACAGATAGTTTGTTTATAGTATGACCTCTAGAGCGTGTACACATGAAAAATCCAAATAAAGTGTGACCTTTAATACTTAAGGATCATTGGGGCACTAGCGCCCCATTCCCGACACTACCCAGAGAAATGTAATGCGCCAAATTCAAAATCCAAAAGTTGAATTATAAAACATTCATCAATATACAAGTGTTGCATAGTCATCAAAAGCTCTGCTTCTTGGCAATATCACAGCATTGTCAAAAAGGCTTCACAGCGAAAGCACAACATTTGATTGTTTGAGGGTAGCACCTCACATATTTTATGCATTAGCATAACCAGCGCAGGTCTCACAAAACACATATAAGAGCTAAAATAAATCGCTTACCTTTGATGATCTTCTGCTGAGGGCAATCCAAAGTGTCCAAGCAAGACAATCCATGTTTCTTTTGTTAGAAAAAGTCAATATCCATAAATCTCTGGTTGGTTGGCGCGTTATGTTCAGAAAATCCACAGTCTACTCGCCCATTGAACAGTGAAGAGAAAGCGTTCAAATTATACCTATCAACTTTGCCCAAACAAATCAAACATCATTTATAATGTATCCTTAGGTATCCTTGTATGTATATTAATGATTATATTTCACACGGATAGTATCCTAAACGATAGAAAAGGAAAATACAGAGGAGCGCGCTTACGGTCTCGCGCACCAAAAACTGAAGTCACTTCATCCTCACTCCTCTTACATATTCTTCTTCTATTCTGTGATCTTCCATGATAAACACATGAAACCTTGTCTAAAGACTGTTGACATCTAGTGGAATCCATAGGTACTGCAACCTGGGTCCTATTTTACAGAGAATCCCATTGGCAGGCATTGAAAGTGAGGGCATGTCACAAAAAACATTTTTACGGACAGAATTTCCTTGGGTTTTCGCCTGCTATATCAGTTCTGTTATACTCACAGACATTATTGTAACAGTTTTAGAAACTTCAGAGTGTTTCCTATCAAATAGTGGTAATTATGTGCTAGTTTCTGGGCCTGAGTGGCAGGCATTTTACTTTGGGCACGCCAGACTCTCCAAACCTCCGAATACTGCCCCGGTGCCTGGAGAGGTTAATTTAAATGTTGGTAATGTTCTCCAACTGGTTTGACATTGGGAATGTTCTCAAATTGTTCAGTGAATTTAAACAACGTTTTTCTGTGAGAATTTCAGTACTTCAGCATTACGTTTCCTACAGGTGGTTCTATTTAATATTATGTTCTCAAATAGTTCCGAGAACGTTAAGAAAAAAAACAAGAAAACTTCAGTACCGTTCAGAGAACGCTCTAAAAATACTATTTATAAATATATACTTTCTGTTCTCAGTGTCAAGAAAACTCTCTCTATTCTCTATTTTGTTTAAGTGTGTTCAGGTGTGTTGGCCACGCCCTCTAACTGGCCACACCTGAGCGCTTATTTCCTTTGAAATGGGGTCCGTTTGAATAGACTAAAATGAACAGCTTTGTATAAGTTAAAAAACATGGCATGCTAGCTCAATCCTGGTGGCGCACTGGACTTATTCCATGAATAGAGAACAGAAAATTATAGTTTAAAATCTCTGATGCCGCGTCACAATAAAAATAAATGTGTTTGCAAGATTTATGCTTAAGGAAATTAATTTCCATGTTTCTTATCTGTGCTTGGAGTTTAAAAAAACGTTAACCCAAAATAAGCTAGCAGTGTTATTCATGGTAGGTTTTATTATCCTTTAATTACATTTCCAGAGCATTAATAAAAAAAAACATGGAAAACTTGAAGGAACTAGAGCAAAATGTTCTCAGAACCTTCCTGGAACCTAAAAATACATGTTCCCAGAACAGGCAAAATGTTCACTTCTGTTTTACTGGTCAGAAAACATGGCTTCATTACCTCAACCAATGTGAAACCAAAAACATACATTCCCACAACTTCCAAGAACCAAATGTGCTAGCTGGGTTTTTCTTGTCTTGGATGTCCAGGGAGA
This sequence comes from Brachymystax lenok tsinlingensis, assembly GCA_030435695.1. NCBI lineage: Eukaryota > Metazoa > Chordata > Actinopteri > Salmoniformes > Salmonidae > Brachymystax > Brachymystax lenok. The sequence continues at coordinate 2,082,511 of CM059814.1, read as the reverse complement.
GAGTGTTCTATAATATGAGTTCTATAATAACAGTGTATATGTCTTGTCTTGGATGTCCAGGGAGAGAGTGTTCTATAATATGAGTTCTATAATAACAGTGTATATGTCTTGTCTTGGATGTCCAGGGAGAAAGTGTTCTATAATATGAGTTCTATAATAACAGTGTATATGTCTTGTCTTGGATGTCCAGGGAGAGAGTGTTCTATAATATGAGTTCTATAATGACAGTGTATATGTCTTGTCTTGGATGTCCAGGGAGAGAGTGTTCTATAATATGAGTTCTATAATAACAGTGTATATGTCTTGTCTTGGATGTCCAGGGAGAGAGTGTTCTATAATATGAGTTCTATAATAACAGTGTATATGTCTTGTCTTGGATGTCCAGGGAGAGAGTGTTCTATAATATGAGTTCTATAATAACAGTGTATATGTCTTGTCTTGGATGTCCAGGGAGAGAGTGTTCTATAATATGAGTTCTATAATAACAGTGTATATGTCTTGTCTTGGATGTCCAGGGAGAGAGTGTTCTATAATATGAGTTCTATAATAACAGTGTATATGTCTTGTCTTGGATGTCCAGGGAGAGAGTGTTCTATAATATGAGTTCTATAATAACAGTGTATATGTCTTGTCTTGGATGTCCAGGAGAGAGTGTTCTATAATATGAGTTCTATAATGACAGTGTATATGTCTTGTCTTGGATGTCCAGGGAGAGAGTGTTCTATAATATGAGTTCTATAATAACAGTGTATATGTCTTGTCTTGGATGTCCAGGGAGAGAGTGTTCTATAATATGAGTTCTATAATAACAGTGTATATGTCTTGTCTTGGATGTCCAGGGAGAGAGTGTTCTATAATATGAGTTCTATAATAACAGTGTATATGTCTTGTCTTGGATGTCCAGGGAGAGAGTGTTCCGTCTGAAGCCTGTCATTGATGATCATGTGCTACTTATCAAGGAGCTGGCTAACAGCATGGAGGTACATAACCCTTTCACTATACTTAGGCGAGCCAAGCCAAGCTGGCCTGGACTGGCCTGGTTACTGGTTACAACGCTGTAAAAGAAAAGAAAACATTTCATTTCAAATCAATTTGGTTTCCCAGAGACTTATTTCAGGCCCCCTAGGTTCCCCACACTAGAACCAGAACATTCTGCGTCTCTTTGCTGTAAAGGACTTGTTTGAGGATGTACAGTACGTGTTAAAATGTATGTCTCCCTCTGCTGTTTGTGTTCAACTTTGTCTGTCTGTCTGTCTTTCTGTCTATGTCTCCCTCTGCAGGTGGACTTCTGGAGTCCTGAGAGTGCTGACCTGGTGACCATCGATATTGACGTGGATATCCATGTTCCAGCTGCCCACACTGACATGGTCTATACCATTCTGCAGCAGAGTGACATGGAGACTGCGTAAGATATATATATATTATATATAGATATCACTGTTATTATATAGATATTACTGGATACTATACTACTGTATACTAATATAAATACTCTTTCTGCTCAGTAATGTATCATTGGACTATTCCCTTACGTTGATTCATTTTTCAATCAGTTTTCCACTTTGATTCAAAGTCATCACATTGAATGTTTTGGTTGAACTGATGTGGAAACAACGCTGACTCAACCGTTTTTTGCCCAGTGGGTAGTATGTGGGTTACGGAGTGAAGCTATACAAAAGAGACTATTGACTGAAAGTAATCTGACCTTGGCAAGGGCCATTGAAGGCAGTGTGTTCATGGAACTAGCTGCGAAAGAGACTCAGCAGTTTAGTTCATCAGGAGTTGCAGCTGGACATCAGAGAAAGTGAAATTAAGGCACGCGCTTTCCGCTGTGGTAAAAAGGGCCAGTAAGCGTCTGCATGCTGGTGTAAGGACATGGATTGTCCAGCCCCGTGGTAAAAAGGGCCAGTAAGCGTCTACATGCTGGTGTAAGGACATGGATTGTCCAGCCCGTGGTAAAAAGGGCCAGTAAGCGTCTACATGCTGGTGTAAGGACATGGATTGTCCAGCCCGTGGTAAAAAGGGCCAGTAAGCGTCTGCATGCTGGTGTAAGGACATGGATTGTCCAGCCCCGTGGTAAAAAGGGCCAGTAAGCGTCTACATGCTGGTGTAAGGACATGGATTGTCCAGCCCGTGGTAAAAAGGGCCAGTAAGCGTCTACATGCTGGTGTAAGGACATGGATTGTCCAGCCCGTGGTAAAAGGGCCAGTAGCGTCTACATGCTGGTGTAAGGACATGGATTGTCCAGCCCGTGGTAAAAGGGCCAGTAAGCGTCTACATGCTGGTGTAAGGACATGGATTGTCCAGCCCGTGGTAAAAGGGCCAGTAAGCGTCTACATGCTGGTGTAAGGACATGGATTGTCCAGCCCGTGGTAAAAAGGGCCAGTAAGCGTCTACATGCTGGTGTAAGGACATGGATTGTCCAGCCCGTGGTAAAAAGGGCCAGTAAGCGTCTACATGCTGGTGTAAGGACATGGATTGTCCAGCCCGTGGTAAAGGGCCAGTAAGCGTCTACATGCTGGTGTAAGGACATGGATTGTCCAGCCCGTGGTAAAAAGGGCCAGTAAGCGTCTACATGCTGGTGTAAGGACATGGATTGTCCAGCCCGTGGTAAAAAGGGCCAGTAAGCGTCTACATGCTGGTGTAAGGACATGGATTGTCCAGCCTGTGGTAAAAAAAAAGCCTGCAGAAACAAAAAGAGAAAATGTAAAAGATTTAAAACAAGAAAGAGACTTTCCAATGAAAGAAAAATAAGAAAACTGGTCAGTATATATAATTGGAGGGGCGGCAGGTAGCCTAGTGGTTAGAGCGTTGGACTTGTAACCGGAGGGCTGCAAGTTCAAATCCCCGAGCTGACAAGGTAAAAATCTGTCGTTCTGCCCCTGAACAAGGCAGTTAACCCACTGTTCCCGGCGCCGAAGACGTGGATGTCGATTAAAAAGGCAGCCCCCCGCACCTCTCTGATTCAGAGGGGTTGGGTTAAATGCGGAAGACACATTTCGGTTGAAGGCATTCGGTTGTACAACTGACTAATAATGGTGACTTTGACTTTGATATTATATGTTAATTAACAGTAGTATCTAGTATGTACACTGAGTGTACAAAACATTAAAATTAAGGACACCGGACACCTTTCCATGACAGACTGACCAGGTGAATCCAGGTGAAAGCTATGATCCCTTATTGACCTGTTAAATCCACTTCAATCGGTGTAGATGAAGGGGAGGAGACGGGTTAAAGAAGTAAGCCTTGAGACAATTGAGACGTGGATTGTGTATGTGTGCCATTCAGAGGGTGAATGGGCAAGACAAAATATTGAAGTGCCTTTGAACAGGGTATGGTAGTAGATGCCAGGTGCACCGTTTTGTGTCAAGAACTGCAACACTGCCTGGGTTTTTCACGCTCAACAGTTTCCTGTATGTAGCAAGAATGGTCCACCACCCAAAAGGACGTCCAACTGTGGGAAGCATTGGAGTTAACATGGGCCAGCATCCCTGGGGAACTCTTTGGACAGCCTGTAGAGTCTGTGCCCCCGACGAATCGAGGCCATTCTGAAGGCTAAAGGGGGAGGGAGCAACTGCATATTAGGAAGGTGTTTCTAATGTTTGGGACACTCAGCGTACGTTGATGGGGGGGGAATTGTCTCTGTTCACAGGGTCCTGATTGAGGATCTGCAGGCTCAGATGGAAGAGCAGCTAGACAACAGAACCCCAGACCCCAGAACCCACAGCTACACCAAGTACAACAGTTGGGACAAAGTAAGATTCTCTCTCTCTACCCCTATCTCTTTCTCTACCCCTATCTCTCTCCCTACCCCTATCTCTCTCTCTACCCCTATCTCTCGGTCTCTCTCTCTCTACCCCTATCTCTCTCTCTATCCCTCTCTCTCTCTCTACCCCTCTCTCTCTCTCTAACCCTATCTCTCTCTACCCCTATCTCTCTCTCTACTCCTATCTTTCTACCCCTATCTCTCGCTCTCTTTCTATATCCTTCTCTTTCCCCCTCTCTCTCTACCCCTATCTCTTTCTCTACCCCTATCTCTTTCTCTACCCCTATCTCTCTCTCTACCCCTATCTCTCGGTCTCTATCTCTCTCTCTACCCCCTCTCTCTCTCTCTCTCTACCCCTATCTCTCGCTCTCTCTCTCTGTCTAGATATCCTAGTACAACAGCTGGAACAAAGTAAGATTCTATCTCTCTCGCTACCGCTGTCTCTCTCTCTCTCTCTTTCTCCTCTCTTTCTCTCTCATCCCGCTCTCTCCCTTTCTCTCTCATCCCGCTCTCTCCCTTTCTCTCTCATCCCTCGATCTATGTGTGTCTCCAGATCCAGGCATGGATCTCCTCCATCTCCTCCTCTAACCCCGACCTGATCAGCCGTCAGGTGATCGGAAACACTTACGAGGGACGTCCCATGAATGTTCTCAAGGTATTACTCACTTTATTGGCAACAATTACTGATACTGTTGTTGAATAGTCTGGACAGTGGTCTATGAAATGCTCTTATCCAGAGTAACCTCTATTGAACACCATGTAGCAGCTCTTATCCAGAGTAACCTCTATTGAACACCATGTAGCAGCTCTTATCCAGAGTAACCTCTATTGAACACCATGTAGCAGCTCTTATCCAGAGTGACCTCTATTGAACACCATGTAGCAGCTCTTATCCAGAGTGACCTCTATTGAACACCATGTAGCAGCTCTTATCCAGAGTGACCTCTATTGAACACCATGTAACAGCTCTTATCCAGAGTGACCTCTATTGAACACCATGTAGCAGCTCTTATCCAGAGTGACCTCTATTGAACACCATGTAGCAGCTCTTATCCAGAGTGACCTCTATTGAACACCATGTAGCAGCTCTTATCCAGAGTGACCTCTATTGAACACCATGTAGCAGCTCTTATCCAGAGTGACCTCTATTGAACACCATGTAACAGCTCTTATCCAGAGTGACCTCTATTGAACACCATGTAGCAGCTCTTATCCAGAGTGACCTCTATTGAACACCATGTAGCAGCTCTTATCCAGAGTGACCTCTATTGAACACCATGTAGCAGCTCTTATCCAGAGTGACCTTTATTGAACATAATAAAGGTTAAATTAGTAAACACGTATCTCTCCAGATCGGTAAGAAGTCCAGCTCCACCAAGCCCTCTATCTTCCTGGACTGTGGTATTCATGCCAGGGAGTGGATCTCCACTGCTTTCTGCCAGTGGTTCGTCAAGGAGGTGAGACCCACAGAATGACATAGTATAACTCATTTAATAGGATATCTATGGACGCACCATGACAGTTCTATAATCCTATATCATATCATCTATATGCCAGCTAGCACATTTGGTTCCTTGGAAGTTGTGGGAATGTATGTTTTCGGTTTCACAACTGGTTGTTGGAACGAAGCCATACGTTTCCTGAACATCTTTAAAACGTTCTGAGAACAGAAGTGAAAAATTGTTGCTTGTTCTGAGACTGTTTATTTTTAGGTTGCAGGGAGGTGGTTGTGAGAATGTTTTACTCTGGTTCCTTGACAGTTCTCCCAGCAGTTTTTATTAATGCTCTGCGAACAGACATTATAGGCCAATTAGTGGGCGTGGCCAACACACCTGAACACACTTTAAGATAAAGGGTAAAGAGAGTTTTGTTGATGCTGAGAACAGAATGTATACGTTTTTAAATAACATTCTTAGAATGTTCTCTGAACGTTACTAAAGTTCACTTGTGGTTTTTATGGAACGTTTTCTTAACGTTCTCGGAACAATTTGAGAACATGACTTTAAATCAAACCATGTGAAACCTGTGTGGAAACTGTGCTGGAGTACTGAAATTCCCACAGAAGAACACTGTTTCTTAACGTTCTCTGAACTATTTGAGAACATTCCCAATGTCAAACCAGTTTGAGAACGTTCCTACAACATTACCAAAATGAAGTTTAACCATGTTTGAACTTTTAGGAAAAGTTCTGTTAAAGTAATGAAATACCAAGAAAATTATTATTTTTTTGTCAAGTTCCTTAAATGTGCTGAGAATGTTCCAAATCCATTCCCAGAACGATGTGGGAAGGTTGTATAATAAATAACCATAGGACAACCGCACTCTCACCAATCTCTAAGAAACATATGGTTCTCAGAACGTTATGTGTTAACTGGGTAAATTATCATCTTCCTCCATCTAAACAGTTCAGAGCTCAAATTCATAACCCTCTCACTCTCTTCTTCCTCTCCCCCTCTCCTTCTCTTCCTCCTCCTTCCCAGGCTCTGTCCACCTACGGTAGTGACTCTGAGATGACCGGCCTGCTAAACCAGATGGATGTCTATGTTCTGCCCGTCTTCAACATCGACGGATACGACTTCACCCACAAGAGCGTATGTTTTCCTTTAGCCGTTAGCCATTAGCTGTTAGCCAGTTAGCTGCTAGCCATTAGCCAGTTAGCCGTTAGCTGTTAGCCAGATAGCTGCTATCCATTAGCCAGATAGCCGTTAGCTGTTAGCCAGATAGCTGCTATCCATTAGCCAGATAGCCGTTAGCTGTTAGCCAGTTAGCTGCCATCCATTAGCCAGTTAGCCGTTAGCTGTTAGCCAGTTAGAAGTTAGCCATTAGCTGTTAGCCAGTTAGCAGTTAGCCATTAGCTGTTAGCCAGTTAGCAGTTAGCCAGTTAGCTGTTAGCCAGTTAGCTGCTAGCCATTAGCCAGATAGCCGTTAGCTGTTAGCCAGTTAGCTGCTATCCATTAGCCAGTTAGCCATTAGCTGTTAGCCAGTTAGCAGTTAGCCATTAGCTGTTAGCCAGTTAGCAGTTAGCCATTAGCTGTTAGCCAGTTAGCTGCTAGCCATTAGCCAGATAGCCGTTAGCCAGTTAGCTGCTATCCATTAGCCAGTTAGCCATTAGCTGTTAGCCAGTTAGCAGTTAGCCATTAGCTGTTAGCCAGTTAGCTGCTATCCATTAGCCAGTTAGCCGTTAGCTGTTAGCCAGTTAGCAGTTAGCCATTAGCTGTTAGCCAGTTAGCTGCTAGCCATTAGCCAGTTAGCCGTTAGCTGTTAGCCAGTTAGCAGTTAGCCATTAGCTGTTAGCCAGTTAGCTGCTAGCCATTAGCCAGTTAGCTGCTAGCCATTAGCCAGTTAGCCAGTTAGCAGTTAGCAATTAGCTGTTAGCCAAAAGTACACTAATTGCTGTGATACTGCATTGCCTGATTTCTGATGGCAAAGATGTGATTTGGTAACTACTCAGTATACAGTATGTGATCAAATCAAATCAAATGTTATTAGTCACATGCACCGAATACAACAGGTGTAGACCTTACAGTGAAATGCTGAATACAACAGGTGTAGTCCTTACAGTGAAATGCTGAATACAACAGGTGTAGACCTTACAGTGAAATGCTGAATACAACAGGTGTAGACCTCACAGTGAAATGCTGAATACAACAGGTGTAGACCTTACAGTGAAACGCTGAATACAACAGGTGTAGACCTTACAGTGAAACGCTGAATACAACAGGTGTAGTAGACCTTACAGGGAAATGCTGAATACAACAGGTGTAGATTAGTGTACTCATCACTATACAGGGATAGGACTAGTTTAGAACTGCATGTTTCAAAGCTACAAGAGAACATTAATAGATAGATAGATTGATAGATTGATGTGTGTTGTGGCTCTGTGTGTGTTTTGGACCTGCAGAACAGGATGTGGAGAAAGACTCGCTCCAGGAATTCTGGTTCCAGCTGCATTGGTGCTGATCCCAACAGAAACTGGAACGCTGGATGGTGCAGTGAGTACATACACATTGTCACATGGAGGTGTATTTCTATAGAGATACAATATAGAGGTGTATTTCTATAGAGATACAGCATGGAGGTGTATTTCTATAGAGATACAGTATAGAGGTGTATTTCTATAGAGATACAGTATAGAGGTGTATTTCTATACAGATACAGCATGGAGGTGTATTTCTATAGAGATACAGTATAGAGGTGTATTTCTATAGAGATGCAGTATATAGGTGTATTTCTATAGAGATACAGTATATAGGTGTATTTCTATAGAGATACAGTATATAGGTGTATTTCTATAGAGATACAGTATATAGGTGTATTTCTATAGAGATACAGTATATAGGTGTATTTCTATAGAGATACAGTATAGAGGTGTATTTCTATAGAGATACAGCATAGAGGTGTATTTCTATAGAGATACAGTATAGAGGTGTATTTCTATAGAGATACAGTATATAGGTGTATTTCTATAGAGATACAGTATAGAGGTGTATTTCTATAGAGATACAGTATATAGGTGTATTTCTATAGAGATACAGTATATAGGTGTATTTCTATAGAGATACAGTATATAGGTGTATTTCTATAGAGATACAGCATAGAGGTGTATTTCTATAGAGATACAGCATAGAGGTGTATTTCTATAGAGATACAGTATGGAGGTGTATTTCTATAGAGATACAGTATAGAGGTGTATTTCTATAGAGATACAGTATATAGGTGTATTTCTATAGAGATACAGTATATAGGTGTATTTCTATAGAAAAACAGTATAGATTCCCGAAGCACTAATAGACGTTATATTAGTGTTGTATTTAAATCTATGTTCAACTCTGTAGGAGAGAGATACATCTTTAGAGGTATAGCATTCATCCAATATAACCTTTCACCCTAACCCATGTCCCCTCTCCTCTCACCCTAACCCCTCTCTCCTCTCACCCTAACCCCTCTCCTCTCACCCTAACCCCTCTCCTCTCACCCTAACCCCTCTCCCCTCACCCTAACCCCTCTCCCCTCTCCCTAACCTCTCTCCTCTCACCCTAACCCCTCTCTTCTCACCCTAACCCCTCTCTCCTCTCACCCTAACCCCTCTCTCCTCTCACCCTACCCCTCTCTCCTCTCACCCTAACCCCTCTCCCCTCACCCTAACCCCTCTCCCCTCTCCTCTCACCCTAACCCCTCTCCTCTCACCCTAACCCCTCTCCTCTCTCCTCTCAGCCACTGGGGCCTCCTCCAACCCCTGCAGTGACACATTCTGTGGCTACTCACCCGAATCTGAGATCGAGGTGAAGAACGTTGCTGACTTCATCCGTAGGAACAAGTCCTCCATCAAGGCCTACCTCACCATCCACTCCTACTCTCAGCTGCTGCTCTTCCCCTACTCCTACACCTTTGAGCTGGCCGAGCACCACAGCGAGCTGGTCAGTAACTACCCTCTAACCCTGACCCTAACCCCTAACCCTGACCCTAACCCTAACCTCTAACCCTGACCCTAACCCCTGACCCTGACCCTAACCCTAACACCTGAAGATGAGTGGCTTTACAGACATACAGTTCACATAGTAACACTGAGCCATTTAACACATCCAGACAGCTATCTAATACCCCTCCTATAACCACCCCATCCAGACAGCTATCTAATACCCCTCCTATAACCACCCCATCCAGACAGCTATCTAATACCCCTCCTATAACCACCCCATCCAGACAGCTATCTAATACCCCTCCTATAACACCCCATCCAGACAGCTATAACCACCCCATCAGGGCATATTTAGCTGCTTCTCTCATTCCCTCCCTCAGATCTATCATCATTGCTCATCTTAATTAATAAAGGTTCCCTCCAGGCCCTCTTCTGCTCAGTGTCACTCACACAGTGGTTATAGGGATTCTTGGCACAGTCCTGCTCTAACTCTCACATTCCTGCTGTTTAACACCTAGGGTACTTCTCTGACTCAGCGTCACACCCTCTTCTCCTCTCCTCTCCTCTCTCCTCCCCTCTCCCCTCCTCTTCTCTTCTCCTCTCCTGTCCTCTCCTCTCTAACCCAGCCCTCCAGTTCTCCATTGTCTGAAGATGGAACACATTGAACCCCTGTACTGTACTGTTGTGGGTTAAATCGAATTCCTTGCCAATTTCTAATGTTTTAAATCTAAGGCGGTGATCCCTGTCCATCAATCTCTCCGTTCCTATCGTCCGTCCATTTCATCTGTCTGTCCATCCATCCTCTAATCACCCTGTCTCTGTGTGTCTCTCTGTCTCTCTCTCTCTCTCTCTCCTGCTGTAGATGACTGTAGCTGAGGGAGCTTCCAAGGCTCTCCGTAGTCTGCATGGAACCCAGTACACCAGCGGCCCTGGAGCTGCTACCATTTGTGAGTACAATACAGTGGCTACACCAGGGCTGTGGCTTTATATAGCCTGTTATTGAGAGCTGTGGTAGCTACGGTATAGCTCTACATTTTGATCATCACGGATATGAACCCATAGTGACTGTCTCTCCTCTCCTGTCAGACTCTGATTTGATGCATATTTATCTCTGTATTGTGACGCTGTGTGTAGTGTGCAGTGTGCTGGTCCTAGCTATAGTCCTCCAGGATATCACCCATAATACGTCTCTCCTGATCTCCTCCTCCTCCCCAGACCCTGCTGCCGGTGGCTCTGACGACTGGGCCTACGACCTGGGGGTGAAGTACTCTTACACGTTTGAGCTGCGTGACACCGGGCGCTACGGCTTCCTGCTGCCTGAATCTCAGATCAAGCCCACCTGTGAGGAGACCATGCTGGCCGTCAAGTACATCACCAGCCATGTGCAGAAGAACCTGTACTAGAGGGGAACCAACCAGAAACCCCTCCACCGCCCAGCAGGGCCACCCGTCATGTTTTCTCCTTGACGACAAACAATAAAACCAACAATATGTTTAATCTCACAGCTCCTGTCTGATTACAATGCTTTCTTTTGTTATATAATGACAATAACAAGACAGAGTGAACTGCTGGACCGAGTATAGAAGCAGCTTGTATCCTCTGGTCCAGAGAGAGTGAACTACTGGACCGAGTATAGAAGCAGCTTGTATCCTCTGGTCCAGACAGAGTGAACTACTGGACCGAGTATAGAAGCAGCTTGTTTCTTCTGGTCCAGACAGAGTGAACTACTGGACCGAGTATAGTAGCGGCTTATATATTCAATTCTACCTAATCTACATCTAATTCTGAAAATCCCACTCAAATCATCCATAATCATATTGAAGGAATATCTTTTGGGATAAGAACTCATCTCAAAGTAGCATTTTCTGTCTATTTGCACTCTTGATTCAAATGAGAATGGTGAAAGAAACACAGCGAGAGAAAGAATAAGTCAGTGAGAGAGGGAGTGAGAAATAGAGAAAGAGTGGTCTGAGGATTCATTGTGGGTTTATTCCCAGAGTCTCAGGGGCCCCCTATAGAGTCCTGGCTTTCAGCCAATGAGGAGGGGGCATCTCTCCGCCCCTAAGGATTCAGGTCCGGCAGCATTATTGTTAGATTACTTGTTAGATACTACTGCACGGTCAGAACTAGAAGCACAAGCATTTCACTACACTCGCATTAACATCTGCTAACCATGTGTCTGTGACCAATAACATTTGATTTGATTTGAGGACGTGACAGTCATAGTACTTTACTCCATCTCCATGGCGACAGTAACACAGGACGTGACAGCCATAGAGTAAAGTACTATCTCCATGGCAGCACCTCAAGCGTGTCTGACTGTAGAAAAGAACTGGACCACAGATCTACTGTCTATATATTGCATGGGAACCAATCACAGATCTACTGTCTGTATATCTATTGCATGGGAACCAATCACAGATCTACTGTCTGTATATCTACTGCATGAGAACCAATCACAGGTCAATTTAACTAGGCAAGTCAGTTAAGAACAAATTCTTATTTACAATGACGGCCTACTGCGGGGACAAGGGGATGGGATTAAAAACTAAAATTATAGGACAAAACACATAACAGCACTTACAGCCATTACCACGAGTCCATTCTCACCAATGAAGGTGTCACCAACCCCCTGTGTTTGAAGGGGTGTCCACAAACTTTGTTTATATATAGTGTAGCACCTGGGCCAGCACAGGTGAAACACCTTCCCAATAACAAGATGGCAACCAGCACAGGTGTAACACATACTGACTAACGAGGTGACACCAATTGGTCAACACCTCTAGTTGTCTTGATAGATGTGGAGGGTCGACACCTTTAGTTGTCTTGATAGATGTGGAGGGTCGACACCTCTAGTTTTCTTGAAAGATGTGGAGGGTCAACACCTTCAGTCGTCTTGATAGATGTGGAGGGTCACCACCTTTAGTCGTCTTGATAGATGTGGAGGGTCAACACCTTTAGTTGTCTTGATAGATGTGGAGGGTCGACACCTTTAGTTGTCTTGATAGATGTGGAGGGTCGACACCTCTAGTTGTCTTGATAGATGTGGAGGGTCGACACCTTTAGTTGTCTTGATAGATGTGGAGGGTCGACACCTTTAGTTGTCTTGATAGATGTGGAGGGTCGACACCTTTAGTTGTCTTGATAGATGTGGAGGGTCAACACCTCTAGTTGTCTTGATAGATGTGGAGGGTCAACACCTTTAGTTGTCTTGATAGATGTGGAGGGTCGACACCTTTAGTTGTCTTGATAGATGTGGAGGGTCGACACATCTAGTTGTCTTGATAGATGTGGAGGGTCGACACCTTTAGTTGTCTTGATAGATGTGGAGGGTCGACACCTCTAGTTGTCTTGATAGATGTGGAGGGTCGACACCTCTAGTTTTCTTGAAAGATGTGGAGGGTCAACACCTTCAGTTGTCTTGATAGATGTGGAGGGTCACCACCTTTAGTCGTCTTGATAGATGTGGAGGGTCAACACCTTTAGTTGTCTGATAGATGTGGAGGGTCGACACCTTTAGTTGTCTTGATAGATGTGGAGGGTCGACACCTTTAGTTGTCTTGATAGATGTGGAGGGTCGATACCTTTAGTCGTCTTGATAGATGTGGAGGGTCGACACCTTTAGTTGTCTTGATAGATGTGGAGGGTCAACACCTTTAGTTGTCTTGATAGATGTGGAGGGTCAACACCTCTAGTTGTCTTGATAGATGTGGAGGGTCAACACCTTTAGTTGTCTTGATAGATGTGGAGGGTCGACACCTTTAGTTGTCTTGATAGATGTGGAGGGTCGACACCTTTTTAGTTGTCTTGATAGATGTGGAGGGTCGACACCTCTAGTTGTCTTGATAGATGTGGAGGGTCGACACCTTTAGTTGTCTTGATAGATGTGGAGGGTCGACACCTTTAGTTGTCTTGATAGATGTGGAGGGTCAACACCTTTAGTTGTCTTGATAGATGTGGAGGGTCAACACCTTTAGTTGTCTTGATAGATGTGGAGGGTCAAAACCTTTAGTTGTCTTGATAGATGTGGAGGGTCAACACCTTTAGTTGTCTTGATAGATGTGGAGGGTCAACACCTTTAGTTGTCTTGATAGATGTGGAGGGTCAACACCTCTAGTTGTCTTGATAGATGTGGAGGGTCAACACCTTTAGTTGTCTTGATCTGTTGGCCCAGCCAAGAATGACTGGGGATAGATCTACTTCTGCTGTACACACCTTTTCTATTCATAGACCGTCTATACACACAATCTGATATAACTACTGTCCATACACACCATCCTTATAACTGCTGTCTATACACACAATCCTATATAACTACTGTCTATACACACCATCCTATATATAACTACTGTCCATACACACCATCCTTATAACTGCTGTCTATACACACCATCCTATATAACTACTGTCTATACACACCATCCTTATATAACTACTGTCCATACTGTCTATACACACCATCCCATTTTACTACTGTCCATACTGTCTATAAACACCATCCTATATAACTACTGTCTATACACACCATCCTATATAACTACAGTCTATACACACCATTCTATATAACTACTGTCCATACTGTCTATACACACCATCCAATATAACTACTGTCTATACTGTCTATACACACCATTCCATATAGCTACTGTCTATACTTCTATACACACCATCCTATATAACTACTGTCTATACAAACCATCCTATATAACTACTGTCTATACACACCATCCTACATAACTACAGTCTATATTATCTATACACACATTCCAATATAACTACTGTCTATACACACCATCCTATATAACTACTGTCTATACACACCATCCTATATAACTACTGTCTATACACACCATCCTATATAACTACTGTCTATACTGTCTATACACACCATCCTATATAACTACTGTCTATACTGTCTATACACACCATTCTATATAACTACTGTCTATACTGTCTATACACACCATCCTATATAACTACAGTCTATACTATCTATACACACCATCCAATATAACTACTGTCTATACACACAATCCTATATAACTAATGTCTATACACACCATCATAAATAACTACTATCTATACACACCATCCTACTTAACTACTGTCCATACTGTCTATTCACACCATCCTATATAACTACTGTCTATACACTCCATCCTATATAACTACAGTCTTGACAATCTATACACACCGTCCTATATAACTACTGTTTATACACACCATCCTATATAACTACTGTCTATACACACCATCCTATATAACTACTGTCTATACACACCATCCAATATAACTACTGTCTATACTGTCTATACACACCATTCTATATAGCTACTGTCTATACTTTCTATACACACCATCCTATATAACTACTGTCTATACACACCATCATATATAACTGCTGTCTATACAGACCATCCTATTAAAACTACTGTCTATACTGTCTATATACACCATCCTGTATAACTACTGTCTATACACACCATCCTATATAACTACTGTCTATACACACCACCCTATATAACTACTGTCTATACAGACTGTCCTACATAACTACTGTCTATACTGTCTATACACACTGTCCTCTATAACTACTGTTTATACACACCATCCTTTATAACTACTGTCTATACTGTCTATACACCATCCTATTATAACTACTGTCCATACTGTCTATACACACCATTATATATAACTACTGTCCATACTGTCAATGTACACCATCCTATATAACTACTGTCTATACACACCAGCCTATATATCTACTGTCTCTACACACCATCCTGTATAACTGCTGTCTATATACACCATCCTATATAACTACTGTCCATACTGTCTATACACACCATCCTATATAATTACTGTCTATACACACCATCCTGTATAACTGCTGTCTATATACACCATCCTATATAACTACTGTATATACTGTCTATATACACCATCCTATATAACTACTGTCCGTACTGTCTATACACACCATCCTATTATAACTACTGTCCATACTGTCTATACACACCATTCTATATAACTACTGTCCATACTGTCAATGTACACCATCCTATATAACTACTGTCTATACACACCATCCTATACAACTACTGTCTATACACACCATCCTGTATAACTACTGTCTATATACACCATTCTATATAACTACTGTCTATATACACCATCCTATATAACTACTGTCTATACACACCATCCTGTTTAACTACTGTCTATACACACCATCCTATATAACTACTGTCTATACTGTCTATACACACCCCTATATAACTACTGTCTATACACACCATCCTATATAACTACTGTCTATACTTTCTATATACACCATCCCATATAACTACTGTCCATACTGTCTATACACACCATCCTATATAACTACTGTCCATACTGTCTATACACACCATCCTATATAACTACTGTCTATACACACCATCCTGTATAACTACTGTCTATATACACCATCCTATATAACTGCTGTCTATATACACCATCCAATATAACTACTGTATATACTGTCTATATACACCATCCTATATAACTTCTGTCCATACTGTCTATACACACCATCCTATATAACTACATTTCATACTGTCTATACACACCATTCTATATAACTACTGTCCATACTGTCAATGTACACCATCCTATATAATTACTGTCTATACACACCATCCTATACAACTACTGTCTATACACACCATCCTGTATAACTACTGTCTATACACACCATTCTATATACCTACTGTCTATACTTTCTATACACACCATCCTATATAACTACTGTCTATACAAACCATCCGATATAACTACTGTCTATACACACCATCCTACATAACTACAGTCTATATTATCTATACACACCATCCAATATAACTACTGTCTATACACACCATCCTATATAACTACTGTCTATACACACCATCCTATATAACTACAGTCTATACTATCTATACACCATCCAATATAACTACTGTCTATACACACCATCCTATATAACTACTGTCTATACACACCATCCTATACAACTACTGTCTATACACACCATCCTGTATAACTATTGTCTATACACACCATTCTATATACCTACTGTCTATACTTTCTATACACACCATCCTATATAACTACTGTCTATACAAACCATCCGATATAACTACTGTCTATACACACCATTCTATATAACTACTGTCTATACTTTCTATACACACCATCCTATATAACTACTGTCTATACACACCATCATAAATAACAACTGTCTATACACACCATCCTATATAACTACTGTCTATACACACCGTCATAAATAACTACTGTCTATACACACCATCCTATATAACTACTGTCTATACAGACCATCCTATTATAACTACTGTCTATACTGTCTATATACACCATCCTGTATAACTACTGTCTATACACACCATCCTATATAACTACTGTCTATACACACCACCCTATATATCTACTGTCTCTACACACCATCCTATATATATAACTACTGTCCACACTGTCTCTACACACTGTCCTATATAACTACTGTCTATACACACCATCCTACATAACTACTGTCTATACACACTGTCCTATATAACTACTGTCTATACACACCATCCTATATAACTACTGTCTATACACACCACCCTATATATCTACTGTCTCTACACACCATCCTGTATAACTACTGTCCATACTGTCTATACACACCATCCTATATAACTACTGTCCATACTGTCTATATACACCATCCTATAGAACTACTGTCTATACACACCATCCTGTATAACTACTGTCTATATACACCATCCTATAGAACTACTGTCTATACACACCATCCTGTATAACTACTGTCTATATACACCATATACACCAACTACTGTCTATACACACCATCTTGTTTAACTACGGTCTATACACACCATCCTATATAACTACTGTCTATACTGTCTATACACACCCCTATATAACTACTGTCTGTACACACCATCCTATATAACTACTGTCAATATTTTCTATATACACCATCCTATATAACTACTGTCCATACTGTCTATACACACCATCCTATAAAACTACTGTCCATACTGTCTATATACACCATCCTATATAACTACTGTCTATACACACCATCCTGTATAACTACTGTCCATATACACCATCCTATATAACTGCTGTCTATATACACCATCCAATATAACTACAGTATATACCGTCTATATACACCATCCAATATAACTTCTGTCCATACTGTCTATACACACCATCCTATATAACTACTGTCCATACTGTCTATACACACCATTCTATATAACTACTGTCCATACTGTCAATGTACACCATCCTATATAACTACTGTCTATACACACCATCCTATATAACTACTGTCTATACACACCATCCTATACAACTACTGTATATACACACCATCCTGTATAACTACTGTCTATACACACTATTCTATATATCTACTGTCTATACTTTCTATACACACCATCCTATATAACTACTGTCTATACAAACCATCCTATATAACTACTGTCTATACACACCATCCTATATAACTACTGTCTATACACACCATCCTATATAACTACTGTCTATACACACCAGCCTATATATCTACTGTCTCTACACACCATCCTGTATAACTGCTGTCTATATACACCATCCTATATAACTACTGTCCATACTGTCTATACACACCATCCTATATAATTACTGTATATACACACCATCCTGTATAACTGCTGTCTATTTACACCATCCTATATAACTACTGTATATACTGTCTATATACACCATCCTATATAACTACTGTCCATACTGTCTATACACACCATCCTATTATAACTACTGTCCATACTGTCTATACACACCATTCTATATAACTACTGTCCATACTGTCAATGTACACCATCCTATATAACTACTGTCTATACACACCATCCTATACAACTACTGTCTATACACACCATCCTGTATAACTACTGTCTATATACACCATTCTATATAACTACTGTCTATATACACCATCCTATATAACTACTGTCTATACACACCATCCTGTTTAACTACTGTCTATACACACCATCCTATATAACTACTGTCTATACTGTCTATACACACCCCTATATAACTACTGTCTATACACACCATCCTATATAACTACTGTCTATACTTTCTATATACACCATCCCATATAACTACTGTCCATACTGTCTATACACACCATCCTATATAACTACTGTCCATACTGTCTATATACACCAACCTATATAACTACTGTCTATACACACCATCCTGTATAACTACTGTCTATATACACCATCCTATATAACTGCTGTCTTTATACACCATCCAATATAACTACTGTATATACTGTCTATATACACCATCCTATATAACTTCTGTCCATACTGTCTATACACACCATCCTATATAACTACATTTCATACTGTCTATACACACCATTCTATATAACTACTGTCCATACTGTCAATGTACACCATCCTATATAATTACTGTCTATACACACCATCCTATACAACTACTGTCTATACACACCATCCTGTATAACTACTGTCTATACACACCATTCTATATACCTACTGTCTATACTTTCTATACACACCATCCTATATAACTACTGTCTATACAAACCATCCGATATAACTACTGTCTATACACACCATCCTACATAACTACAGTCTATATTATCTATACACACCATCCAATATAACTACTGTCTATACACACCATCCTATATAACTACTGTCTATACACACCATCCTATATAACTACAGTCTATACTATCTATACACCATCCAATATAACTACTGTCTATACACACCATCCTATATAACTAATGTCTATACACACCATCATAAATAACTACTATCCATACACACCATCCTACTTAACTACTGTCCATACTGTCTATTCACACCATCCTATATAACTACTGTCTATACACTCCATCCTATATAACTACAGTCTATACTATCTATACACACCATCCTATATAACTACTGTCTATACACACCATCCTATATAACTACTGTCTATACACACCATCTTATATAACAACTGTCTATACACACCATCCTATATAACTACTGTCTATACACACCATCCAAAATAACTACTGTCCATACTGTCTATACACACCATTCTATATAACTACTGTCTATACTTTCTATACACACCATCCTATATAACTACTGTCTATACACACCATCATAAATAACAACTGTCTATACACACCATCCTATATTACTACTGTCTATACACACCATCCTATATAACTACTGTCTATACACACCGTCATAAATAACTACTGTCTATACACACCATCCTATATAACTACTGTCTATACACACCATCCTATATAACTACTGTCTATACACACCATCCTATATAACTACTGTCTATACAGACCATCCTATTATAACTACTGTCTATACTGTCTATATACACCATCCTGTATAACTACTGTCTATACACACCATCCTATATAACTACTGTCTATACACACCACCCTATATATCTACTGTCTCTACACACCATCCTATATATATAACTACTGTCCACACTGTCTCTACACACTGTCCTATATAACTACTGTCTATACACACCATCCTATATAACTACTGTCTATACACACCACCCTATATATCTACTGTCTCTACACACCATCCTGTATAACTACTGTCCATACTGTCTATACACACCATCCTATATAACTACTGTCCATACTGTCTATATACACCATCCTATAGAACTACTGTCTATACACACCATCCTGTATAACTACTGTCTATATACACCATATACACCAACTACTGTCTATACACACCATCTTGTTTAACTACGGTCTATACACACCATCCTATATAACTACTGTCTATACTGTCTATACACACCCCTATATAACTACTGTCTGTACACACCATCCTATATAACTACTGTCAATATTTTCTATATACACCATCCTATATAACTACTGTCCATACTGTCTATACACACCATCCTATAAAACTACTGTCCATACTGTCTATATACACCATCCTATATAACTACTGTCTATACACACCATCCTGTATAACTACTGTCTATATACACCATCCTATATAACTGCTGTCTATATACACCATCCAATATAACTACAGTATATACCGTCTATATACACCATCCTATATAACTTCTGTCCACACTGTCTATACACACCATCCTATATAACTACTGTCCATACTGTCTATACACACCATTCTATATAACTACTGTCCATACTGTCAATGTACACCATCCTATATAACTACTGTCTATACACACCATCCTATATAACTACTGTCTATACACACCATCCTATACAACTACTGTATATACACACCATCCTGTATAACTACTGTCTATACACACCATTCTATATATCTACTGTCTATACTTTCTATACACACCATCCTATATAACTACTGTCTATACAAACCATCCTATATAACTACTGTCTATACACACCATCCTACATAACTACAGTCTATATTATCTATACACACCATCCAATATAACTACTGTCTATACACACCATCCTATATAACTAATGTCTATACACACCATCATAAATAACTACTATCCATACACACCATTCATTCTTAACTACTGTCCATACTGTCTATTCACACCATCCTATATAACTACTGTCTATACACTCCCTCCTATATAACTACAGTCTATACTATCTATACACACCATCCTATATAACTACTGTCTATAAACACCATCCTATATAACTACTGTCTATACACACCATCCTATATAACAACTGTCTATACACACCATCCTATATACCTACTGTCTATACACACCATCCAAAATAACTGCTGTCTATACTGTCCATACACACCATTCTATATAGCTACTGTCTATACTTTCTATACACACCATCCTATATAACTACTGTCTATACACACCATCATAAATAACTACTGTCTATACACACCATCCTATATAACTACTGTCTATACACACCATCATAAATAACTAATGTCTATACACACCATCCTATATAACTACTGTCTATACAGACCATCCTATTATAACTACTGTCTATACTGTCTATATACACCATCCTGTATAACTACTGTCTATACACACCATCCTGTATAACTACTGTCTATACACACCATTCTATATATCTACTGTCTATACTTTCTATACACACCATCCTATATAACTACTGTCTATACAAACCATCCTATATAACTACTGTCTATACAAACCATCCTACATAACTACAGTCTATATTATCTATACACACCATCCAATATAACTACTGTCTATACACACCATCCTATATAACTACTGTCTATACACACCATCCTATATAACTACTGTCTATACACACCATCCTATACAACTACTGTATATACACACCATCCTGTATAACTACTGTCTATACACACCATTCTATATATCTACTGTCTATACTTTTTATACACACCATCCTATATAACTACTGTCTATACAAACCATCCTATATAACTACTGTCTATACACACCATCCTACATAACTACAGTCTATATTATCTATACACACCATCCAATATAACTACTGTCTATACACACCATCCTATATAACTACTGTCTATACACACCATCCTATATAACTACAGTCTATACTATCTATACACACCATCCAATATAACTACTGTCTATACACACCGTCCTATATAACTAATGTCTATACACACCATCATAAATAACTACTATCCATACACACCATTCATTCTTAACTACTGTCCATACTGTCTATTCACACCATCCTATATAACTACTGTCTATACACTCCCTCCTATATAACTACAGTCTATACTATCTATACACACCATCCTATATAACTACTGTCTATACACACCATCCTATATAACTACTGTCTATACACACCATCCTATATAACAACTGTCTATACACACCATCCTATATACCTACTGTCTATACACACCATCCAAAATAACTACTGTCTATACTGTCCATACACACCATTCTATATAGCTACTGTCTATACTTTCTATACACACCATCCTATATAACTACTGTCTATACACACCATCATAAATAACTACTGTCTATACACACCATCCTATATAACTACTGTCTATACAGACCATCCTATTATAACTACTGTCTATACTGTCTATATACACCATCCTGTATAACTACTGTCTATACACACCATCCTATATAACTACTGTCTATACACACCACCCTATATATCTACTGTCTCTACACACCATCCTATATATAACTACTGTCCACACTGTCTCTACACACTGTCCTATTTAACTACTGTCTATACACACCATCCTATATAACTACTGTCTATACACACTGTCCTATATAACTACTGTCTATACACACCATCCTAAATAACTACTGTCTATACACACCATTCTATATATCTACTGTCTATACTTTCTATACACACCATCCTATATAACTACTGTCTATACACACCACCCTATATATCTACTGTCTCTACACACCATCCTGTATAACTACTGTCCATACTGTCTATACACACCATCCTATATAATTACTGTCTATACACACCATCCTATAGAACTACTGTCTATACTGTCTGTATACATCATCCTATATAACTGCTGTCTATATACACCATCCTATATAACTACTGAATATACTGTCTAGATACACCATCCTATATAACTACTGTCCATACTGTCTATACACACCATCCTATATAACTACTGTCCATACTGTCTATACACACCATTCTATATAACTACTGTCCATACTGTCAATGTACACCATCCTATATAACTACTGTCTATACACACCATCCTATACAACTACTGTCTATACACACCATCCTGTATAACTACTGTCTTTATACACCATCCTATATAACTACTGTCTATATACACCATCCTATATAACTACTGTCTATACACACCATCCTGTTTAACTACTGTCTATACACACCATCCTATATAACTACTGTCTATACTGTCTATACACACCCCTATATAACTACTGTCTATACACACCATCCTATATAACTACTGTCTATACTTTCTATATACACCATCCTATATAACTACTGTCCATACTGCCTATACACACCATCCTATATAACTACTGTCTATACACACCATCCTATATAACTACTGTCTATACACACCATCCTATGTAACTACTGTCTATACACACCATCCTATATAACTACTATCAAAACTGTCTATATAATCCATTCTATATAACTACTGTCCATACTGTCTATACACACCATCCTATATAACTACTGTCCATACTGTCTATACACACCATCCTATATAACTACTGTCCATACTGTCTATACACACCATCCTATATAACTACTGTCTATACACACCATCCTATATAACTACTGTCTATACTGTCTATATACACCATCCTATATAACTACTGTCTATACAAACCATCATATATATAGCTACTGTCTATACACACCATCCTATATAACTACTGTCTATATACACCATCCTATACAACTACTGTCTATACACACCATCCTATATAACTACTGTCTATACACACCATCCTATATAACTACTGTCTATATTTTCTATATACACCATCCTATATAACTACTGTCCATACTGTCTATACACACCATCCTATATAACTACTGTCTATACACACCAATCCTATATAACTACTGTCTATACTGTCTATACACACCCCTATATAACTACTGTCTATACACACAATCCTATATAACTACTGTCTATACACACCATCCTATATAACTACTGTCTATACTGTCTATACACACCATCCTATATAACTACTGTCTATACTGTCTATACACACCATCCTATATAACTACTGTCTATACACACCATCCTATATAACTACTGTCTATACTGTCTATACACACCATCCTATATAACTACTGTCTATATTTTCTATATACACCATCCTGTATAACTACTGTCCATACTGTCTATACACACCATCCTATATAACTACTGTCTATACACACCATCCTATATAACTACTGTCTATACACACCATCCTATATAACTACTGTCTATACACACCATCCTATATAACTACTGTCTATACACACCATTCTATATAACTACTGTCTATTCACACCATCCTATATAACTACTGTCTATACTGTCTATTCACACCATCCTATATAACTACTGTCTATACACACCATCCTATATAACTACTGTCTATACACACCATCCTTTATAACTACTGTCTATACTGTCTATACACACCATCCTATATAACTACTGTCTATACACACCATCCTATATAACTACTGTCTATACACACCATCCTATATAACTACTGTCTCTTTCATATATATTCCGACTCTGACATTGATCGTTCTGATATTTTTTATTGTGTGTGTGTATTGTTTTGTATTGTATTGTTTGGTATAAATGCATTGTTTGCTCTAAAAATATATATATACATTTCGTTGCACTTGCGATAACATCTGCAGAACCAATAACATTAGATTTGATAAACATGAGGACAGTAATCTGCTGGGTAGATTAGTGGCTGCAGTGCTTACTGTGGAGCAAGTAGCCTTTAAGAGAGTAGTATTGTACCAGGTACATCCAAGTGACGGGGAGGGAGGGAGGGGACACTATAATGCACTAGGTACTGCAGTAACACAGATCTTATGGATGTCTCGGCAATATGAAGTTAAAGACCTATGATCGAAACATGGATGAACTAACCTACTCAGTAATGAAGCCATAACCAGTAGAATCCGTTTACTTTAGAGGTGAGAGAGAGAGAGAGATAGAAAGAGAAGGATAGAGAGAGAGAGAGAAACAGAGAGTATGTGTGTGTGTGTGTGTGTGTGTGTGTGTGTGTGTGGTTGTGCTCAATGGCGCATGTAGTACAGAAGTGGGTGTGTGCCTAGACCCGGTCACGTGATCAGCTGTCTAGCGACTGTTCTCCTTCATGCGTCTATAAATTCTCCTTCTCATATTAAGTTTGTCTTTTCTCCAAGTAAGCCGCCGTGTCCACGAGTCCATCAGCACAGTAGCTACGACTTCTAATAGAATCATGGCACAAGGTACGTGACATTCTGTTACAATCTTATCCGCGGCGGATCTGGTTGAAGTTTCGCTGTTGCAGCCACCGGGGAAACAAAGTAACTATTAAGGATTGTTCGGACTGTCAGTCAGTGTGTTACTAAGTATCCCAGCTGCAACATTTGGTATGTAGACCTAGATGATGGGCATGGCAAGCACTTTGACAAACCTCCAGCTTGGTTTGTTGTATAATACCAAGGAAGTGGCAATGCTGCCCTTTAAAATGGAGTCTCTTTTCCACTTCCCATCAGAGCAGGTTTTGTAACGTTGTTGCTTCTCTAATACAATCTTCTCAATTCACGTTTTGCGGATGTAATTGTGTGCATCACGGAGGAATTGTCGGGTCATTAAGCTTTGCTGTTGATCATGCCACGTTCAAAACAACTGGGAACTGGAAAATTTAAAAAGTAGCAGAGAAAAACAGATTTTGAACGGTGATCGTGAACTTAGACCTCTTTTACTAGTTCCCACTTCCCGACCTGGAGATCTTAGGTCCTGATTTTAGTTGTCCCGAGTTCCCAGTTGTCCTGACCCGACCCGACCCGCACCACCAGCCTCGTCCTAGTAGGAACATGTTGGTACGTAGGCTGCGCACTGTTCCCAGCGGACACTTCGCTGTAGACTACTAGTGTAATTTATTCATTCAATTCGTGTCCCATGTTAAACTCAGTGTCCTAACTTGGTGACTCTCTGAACTTAAAGTACCTCAGTGTTTGTGATATTATATTCCTAAAGGTATTGCACAGAGACCCACCCCCCAATATGACAGTTCTAAATGTATCTGGCAAAATGTCAATGGTGAAACCCGATATCCTGTCTGTCCCCATGATTTCCTGAAAGTTGCAAGTCATCCCTTGGTCATCAGCCTTTCTAAGGGTGGTGGTGATATTAAATCTTCATCTATGCTGAACACAAATATCAACGCAACAATGTCAAAGATTTTACTGAGTTTACAGCTCATATAAGGAAATCCGTCAATTGAAATAAAGGCCCTAATCTATGGATTTCACATGACTGCGAATACAGATATGCATTGGTCTCAAATACCTTAAAAGAAAAGAGAAATTAATGGGCATGGATCAGAAAATCAGTCAGTATCTGATGTGACCACCATTTGCCTCATGAAGCATTGACACATCTCCTTCACATAGAGTTGATCAGGCTGTTAATTGTGGCCTGTGGAATCTTGTCCCACTCCTCGTCAATGGCTGTGTGAAGTTGCTGGATATTGGCAGGAACTGGAACACGCTGTCGTACATGTCAATCCAGATCATCCCAAACATGCTCAATGGGTGACATGTCTGAGTATGCAGGCCATGGAAGAACTGGGACATTTTCAGCTTCCAGGAATTGTGTACAGGTCCTTGCAACATGGGGCTGTGCAATTATCATGCTGAAACATGAGGTGATGGTGGCGGATGAATGGCACGACAATGAACCTCAGGACCTCGTCACGGTATCTCTGTGCATTCAAATTTCCATAGATAAACTACAGACAACGCAATTGTATTTTATGCCTGCCAATACCATAACCCCACCGCCACCATGGGGCACTCTGTTCACAACGTTGACATCAGCAAACCACTCGCCCACACGACACCATACACGTGGTCTGAGGTTGAGGCCATTTGGACATGCTGCCAAATTCTTTAAAATGACATTGGAGGCGGCTTATGTTAGAGAAATGAAAAATAAATTCTCTGGCAACAGCTCTGGTGGACATTCCTGCAGTCAGCATGCCAATTGCAAACTCCCTCAACTTGAAACATCTTTGGCATTGTAGTGACAAAACTGCATATTTTAGTGGCCTTTTTATTGTCCCCAGCACAAGGTGCACCTGTGTAATGATCATGCTGTTTAATCAGCTTCTTGATATGCCACACCTGTCTGGTGGATGGATTATCTTGGCAAATGAGAAATGCTCACTAACGGGGATGTAAACACATTTGTGCCCAACATTTTAGATGAGCTTTTTGTGTGGAATAACAAATTCAGCTCATGAAAAATGGGACCAACACTAGGTGTTACGGTTTGAATATTTCTGTTCAGTTTCTGTGGGTTGATGATTCCGCAGGATGGCTTATGTAAACCATTCCTAGAAGCTAACTATTGACGATAGTATCTTCTGGCTAGTGGCGTTTTTTAAATTCCCCCAACGCTCGTTATGAACGTTAAAACACATCACTTTCGGTAAGCTTTGGAAACATAAAGTATATTTTTTTATATCAGCGATAAAATGGTTTTCTAAAATCAAAAAGTTGAATTACTTGGCACCTTTTTCCAGAGTTAGGGTTCCCACACAGCCACATCTCCATGTTATATCGCTTGATTAAGGAAAACTGACCGAAGACCTGAGGTCTGCATGTCCGAAACACCTACCTGTGTGTGTGTGTATATACGGAACACAGACGCCACGTCATTGAAAAATACTGTTGGCTGCAACCATTAGAACCGGTTACAACAGGCTATATTTAGCTTGAGTGGAATTATTTTGATGTGATTTGAAAGTAGGGTGCTTTGTTTTTTGTTTTTTTTATCATTGATTCATTGAGAATTGATTCATGTTTTAGATGGAGTTTTTGGCTGCCAGAGCCAATTTCCCTCTAAACAGAACATGTAAGGACCTTGGACTATAAGGAATAACATTAGGCTCCTTTAGTCCATTATTGGGCTAGTCTTTCTATAGCTGACGACTTGCTTATCAAATGGCAAGTGTGAATTAAATTAGGTGAATAACATTGACTCAGCAGAACAGATGTCTGACTACTTTTGATGGCCACATTTATTTGAAATTTCTTGCTTATAATTTTGGATATATTCTTGGGACCAATGGTAAGAGATTGGGAGCGAGGTACAGTTGGAAAACATTACAATAACTTTTCTTCATATAGCCGTCACTGTGCCTGGTTTGGGATCTGAAGACTGTTAAAGGTTTTGCATCCAATGGCTTCTTTTTACCGGCAGTTATCTAGTTGGCCCCCAAGCCCAACTGTAGTGACTACTGTACCCAGGGGATTGTTCAGGACCAACTGTAGTGACTACTGTACCCAGGGGATTGTTCAGGACCAACTGTAGTGACTACTGTACCCAGGGGATTGTTCAGGACCAACTGTAGTGACTACTGTACCCAGGGGATTGTTCAGGACCAACTGTAGTGACTACTGTACCCAGGGGATTGTTCAGGACCAACTGTAGTGACTACTGTACCAGGGGATTGTTCAGGACCAACTGTAGTGACTACTGCACCCAGGGGATTGTTCAGGACCAACTGTAGTGACTACTGTACCCAGGGGATTGTTCAGGACCAACTGTAGTGACTACTGTACCAGGGGATTGTTCAGGACCAACTGTAGTGACTACTGTACCCGGGGGGTTGTTCAGGACCAACTGTAGTGACTACTGTACCCGGGGGGTTGTTCAGGACCAACTGTAGTGACTACTGCACCCAGGGGGTTGTTCAGGACCAACTGTAGTGACTACTGCACCAGGGGATTGTTCAGAACCAACTGTAGTGACTACTGCACCCAGGGGATTGTTCAGGACCAACTGTAGTGACTACTGTACCCAGGGGATTGTTCAGGACCAACTGTAGTGACTACTGCACCCAGGGGATTGTTCAGGACCAACTGTAGTGACTACTGTACCCAGGGGATTGTTCAGAACCAACTGTAGTGACTACTGTACCCAGGGATTGTTCAGAACCAACTGTAGTGACTACTGTACCAGGGGATTGTTCAGGACCAACTGTAGTGACTACTGCACCCAGGGGATTGTTCAGAACCAACTGTAGTGACTACTGCACCCAGGGGGTTGTTCAGAACCAACTGTAGTGACTACTGCACCCAGGGGGTTGTTCAGAACCAACTGTAGTGACTACTGCACCCAGGGGATTGTTCAGGACCAACTGTAGTGACTACTGTACCCAGGGGATTGTTCAGGACCAACTGTAGTGACTACTGCACCCAGGGGGTTGTTCAGGACCAACTGTAGTGACTACTGTACCAGGGGATTGTTCAGGACCAACTGTAGTGACTACTGTACCAGGGGATTGTTCAGGACCAACTGTAGTGACTACTGTACCCGGGGGGTTGTTCAGGACCAACTGTAGTGACTACTGTACCAGGGGATTGTTCAGGACCAACTGTAGTGACTACTGCACCCAGGGGGTTGTTCAGGACCAACTGTAGTAACTACTGTTGATTTACTGGCTCATCAAGGTGGCTGATATTAACTGCCAGGGTTTACATTTTGGCATTATAATAACATGATTCTATTTTGTCCTTTGCCATTTTACAGTCAATCCATTGTTGAGACTTGAGTTTATGGGCAATTTATAGATTTTCCTGTATGGCGAAGTTGACATGGAACCCTTGGCCATTCTGTGTGACGCGCTGACATTGGTGACGTTGTTAAAACAACGGTTGCCACAGACCGTTGGACTCCCTCTCTGAAGTAATGTGTTACGGTCTTCATACATATGAACACTAAGGCCTTTGTTTTGACACCCCAGTTATGAGATGGACCATTGAGTCATGCTTTACAAAGCAGTTTTTCTTGGGAAAGGTTTGATTAGAGTAGGGCAGGTTCAGACAACCCTGGCCTCAGGCACCGAATGGGTTTGATTTAATCAACCTGGAAGACCAGGTGTGTTGAATTTAGTCCATCACTGAACTCGTCCAGCAGCTCAGTTGGTCAGGTGTGGTGCCTAGTTGGAACACTGTACCCGCTGCACTCCGGGAACAGGGTTGTCTACCCCTGGAGTAGGTTATAGCAATGAAGTTAATTTAACTCTGATGGATTCACACCATTTTAACCTAACAAAATGTTTATTTCCAAGATTTTATTAATAAGTTATGTCCCCACCCAGACCAGGCTTTTGTGACTTTGGCCACCAATGACAACTATGCCAGAGGAGCCATGGTCCTGGGCAAGTCCCTGAGGAACCACGAGACAACCAGGAAGCTGGTGGTGATGATCGGACCCCACGTCTCTGACCCCTGCAAGTAAGAACCTCTTCACCTCCCAGTGACTACTGTTATTACAAATGTCCAAGATCTGATCCTAGACCTGTTGGAGATCATGTTCTGGGGCTTGATCTCCCACACGCATAATCTGTCCTCTAACCACCATATTCTAATCCAGGGTTTCCCAAACTGTCCTGTGCCGCCTTCTCGCTCTCTCTTTCCTTCCCGGCCTCCTCCTCTCACTCCTCGCTCCTTCTCTTCTACCACCAGGGGAGTTCTTCACAAGATCTTTGACGAGGTGTTGTTGGTGGATGTGTTGGACAGCGGAGACTCAGCTAACCTGGCCCTGATGAAGAGACCTGACCTGGGAGTCACCTTCACCAAGCTACACTGCTGGACCCTTACACACTACTCCAAATGTGTCTTCATGGACGCAGACACACTGGTGAGATACACACAATACTCTGAGCTTCATGGACCCACACACACTGGTATGAGGGTAGTTCACCTGTATGGCCTCCTGGTTATACGGGTAGCTACAGTAGAGTTCACCTGTATGGCCTCCTGGTTATACGGGTAGCTACAGTAGAGTTCACCTGTATGGCCTCCTGGTTATACGGGTAGCTACAGTAGCGTTCACCTGTATGGCCTCCTGGTTATACGGGTAGCTACAGTAGCGTTCACCTGTATGGCCTCCTGGTTATACGGGTAGCTACAGTAGCGTTCACCTGTATGGCCTCCTGGTTATACGGGTAGCGTTCACCTGTATGGCCTCCTGGTTATACGGGTAGCTACAGTAGCGTTCACCTGTATGGCCTCCTGGTTATACGGGTAGCGTTCACCTGTATGGCCTCCTGGTTATACGGGTAGCTACAGTAGAGTTCACCTGTATGGCCTCCTGGTTATACGGGTAGCTACAGTAGCGTTCACCTGTATGTGTTTGTTGCAGGTGGTACAGAACATCGATGAGCTGTTTGACAGAAAGGAGCTGTCTGCGGCCCCGGACCCGGGCTGGCCAGACTGTTTCAACTCTGGCGTGTTCGTGTTCCGGCCCGCCAACGAGACGTACAGCAAACTGATCCAGTACTGCACAGAACACGGCAGCTTCGATGGTACGTGTCAGAGCTTTTAGTCATTTTTTATTTTTTCCCCTTTTGTTTGAGAATGTTATGTCTGTGATCAAAGGTCATTTCTTTCACCCTCATACTGGAAACAAAATGGATGTCAGGGGTAGAATTTCCTGGGAAACCAAATTGGTTGAAGTGAAGTGGCTCTCTGGCTGACCGCTGACACATGGTTTTCTTTTGTATTGTTCAAACGGCAGTCAACCATCGATCGTCATGTCACCACAATAAGACCCTTGATATTTATTGCTTATTTCATCTGTAACCTAATACACTGCGTGCTTTCCCAAGTCGTAGTGGGAAGACCACATGTCATTGCGTGACTCTTCAGTTTAGTTCGATGTGATGGTTATCATATCAATGTTTGTGCGTTACGGCGTTGCCACCGCCATTTTCCCACATAATTCATTTTACCGACACAAAGGTCCTACCTTGTCTTGCGTATTTTTGGGGGGTTTTGTCGACGTGGAAAGTTTATCGACAAATGAGCTGTTTCCATCAGGTCTGTCTTAAAAATGATCTTAACGTGTACAAGTTGTCTGAAGAAACCTGGTCACAGAGAGGCATATTGTATACATGCTTTACAGAGCCCTTGCCTTCTTAATGAACGCCTGTGAGGTTGCTTACTGTGAGCAATGGGTCTGATTTTCTTAGTTTATTCTTTAGAAACTTAAGGAGGAAAACCGTAAGTAATGATTGTGAAGAGAGGCCGTACTTCAACGTGACGTATACATATGGGTCTGGTTGTCGAGATGCTGACTAAAGCTGCCGCCCCAACAGGACACTTTCTGTTTTGACTTCTGCTGTTAAATGAATACTCAAAATGGAAGAATATTTCAGTGAGTACGAGTTTTTTTTTTCCTCATGACCTCTCTAAATGGTTGGTATGTTGATGCAGGCTATTGGATAGAGCTAACCACGGTATTGTCACTTATGTACAAATGTAGGTCTTGGAGCACATCGGAGTAGTGTTTCCGTGGTCTGCTGGTATTAAATGTGGTGCTTTTCCAACAATGTAGAGGCAATATGTGCAGCATTCCAAATATCTGTGGTATTTCCTATTGGGTAGTGGCTGGCCTCTAGCAGTCTGCTCTTCTGCAGGTTGAATGCTAGCGGTCTGCAGTCCATTTCTAGTGTTTGCGGTTGAACCATTTTTTAAATAGTTCTATCTACATATGTCAAACGGGTCTTCATCAAGCTTAAAGTCTGAACACAGGCCCCTGTCACGACACCGTCTCTGACCCTATTCTGAGGGGCTCTACAGGGCGAGGCTGAATTTGAGATGGCCACTGGCTGACATTAACCCTGCGCTTCCCGTGAGACCCCTGGTGAATAGTAACCTCTGTCTTGGCTAACAGCCCCAGTCTAACATGCTACCCTGTTCTTTACAGGCCACTACTTATGTCCGGGCCCATTTTAAGACTCAGCCTTACTGCTACTGGAAATGGCTGCTACGCACGTTAATCAGCGGTCTGCCTGCTGTCTGTCGGCTTGCCTAAACATCACTGTTACCATGGAGATCAGTCTGAAAGAAGTCTCTGTGAACAACTGTAAACAGTCTCTACAGGGCAGAATGTCGAGTACAATTTATATTGCCACTTTACTGGTTGCCGTTCTGATGGAGATGGGATCCACAGGAAAGTGGCGACCCTTCTGTGGTGCCGGTAGGCTTTTGATTTGAAAATCCAATCTGACTCGTTGCAAGTGATGCACTCTGACTCCCGTACAAGAGGCGTCATTACAGACCCTGGTTCGATTCCAGGCTGTATCAGAACGGCCGTTATTGGGAGTCCCATAGGGCCGCGTATAATTGGCCCTGTGGGTATGGAAAGGGTAGGCCGTCATTGTAAATAAGAATTTGTTCTTAACTGACTTGCCTAGTTAAAGTTTTAACAACAATGTAAACAATAGCCAAATGTGGTCGACCGATGCAGGTTTCCTCGCAATCAGTTGGAAGTGTTTGCCGTTCGGTTAGGCTCGGCCATAATGTGGAAGTGTTTGCCGTTCGGTTAGGCTCGGGCCATAATGTGGAAGTGTTTGCCGTTCGGTTAGGCTCGGGCCATAATGTGGAAGTGTTTGCCGTTCGGTTAGGCTCGGGCCATAATGTGGAAGTGTTTGCCGTTCGGTTAGGCTCGGGCCATAATGTGGAAGTGTTTGCCGTTCGGTTAGGCTCGGGCCATAATGTGGAAGTGTTTGCCGTTCGGTTAGGCTCGGGCCATAATGTGGAAGTGTTTGCCGTTCGGTTAGGCTCGGGCCATAATGTGGAAGTGTTTGCCGTTCGGTTAGGCTCGGGCCATAATGTGGAAGTGTTTGCCGTTCGGTTAGGCTCGGGCCATAATGTGGAAGTGTTTGCCGTTCGGTTAGGCTCGGGCCATAATGTGGAAGTGTTTGCCGTTCGGTTAGGCTCGGCCATAATGTGGAAGTGTTTGCCGTTCGGTTAGGCTCGGGCCATAATGTGGAAGTGTTTGCCGTTCGGTTAGGCTCGGGCCATAATGTGGAAGTGTTTGCCGTTCGGTTAGGCTCGGCCATAATGTGGAAGTGTTTGCCGTTCGGTTAGGCTCGGGCCATAATGTGGAAGTGTTTGCCGTTCGGTTAGGCTCGGGCCATAATGTGGAAGTGTTTGCCGTTCGGTTAGGCTCGGGCCATAATGTGGAAGTGTTTGTCACGTGCGAATTGAAAATAAAACCCAGAAATCCAAACCCTATACAGACTAGCATACTGAAGATGGGGTTGATGACCCCTTTGTTTTTCCACTGCTGCTACTCGCTGTTTATTATCTATGCCTAGTCACTTTACAAATGACCTCCACTAACCTGTACCCCCGCACATTGACTCGGTACCGGTACCCCCCTGTATATAGTCTCGTTATTATGTAGTTCTTGTTAAAAAATATATGTTTTAGTTTATTTAGTAAATATTTCTGAAACTGCATTGTTGGTTAAGGGCTTGTAAGTCCGCATTTCATGTTGTAGTTGACGCGTGACAAATATCTTTTTTTAAATTTATTTCTACCCAAACTAAAATTCTATGCAATTCATTGTGGGTATTCAGGCAACCTGTTGGCAGGCCACTAGATAAATGGAGCCGGCATCCTACCAGATAAATGGAGCCGACATCCTAGCTGTCTCTCTGTCTCTCTGTCTCTCTGTGTGTGTGTGTGTGTGTGAATTTAGCACTGCAGGTTTCGACTGAGAACAATAAGCTCGTTCATGCCAGACATGATTTTATAGTGTTTTAGAAGCATAGAGACCCAGTTTGTAAAGTCACTTTGTTGGAATGTAACTATTTTGAGGGAGGGCAGACTTGAAAGTAGTTCTGGTTTGTACTGATCAGTCATCGTTGGACACATAGTAATTCAATTTTTACCAAGCCTGTTGGTACTAACGTGTCCTCATCCACAATAGGAAGACTTAAACTGGATATTTTAACGCATGTTTGAATATGCTACAGTTTTAACTTTGGGGGAAAAATTATACTTTTGGGCCTATTGCAAACAAAACACACTGCCTGGTGTTTGTAGTCTGCAGTAACACATTAATAACCCCTTTTAATAAACAGGAACGTATTGCAGTTAGTCTGGCTAGCTCAGTAAAACTAGCAGCTGTTCACCCTCATCAGAACAATGACGCAGTGAAGTGGCTCTGTCTAATATGGCTAAAATATTCCATCTATGGTCCGGGGACACCAATTAGTTTGCTTAATAGTACCACATGCTTTCAAGAGCAGACTCATTCTGGCGGACTCAAGTGACTGTTGGCAGGGATCTGGTGTCTCTGTCTGTCTGGGCTGGTATCACAGGAGAAACCTGGACCTCTGGAGGGAAAAAAAAAAAAAAACTACCCATTTTTATGTCTACCAAGAATGCCGTCTCTCCATACTGCCCTACCAAGCAAAAAGGCAGTAACTGCTCATTTGGTCAAAAAAGGAGTTAATGTACATTAAATACATGGTGTATAGGATGGTGTGGTGCTACATTAATACATGGTGTATAGGATGGTGTGGTGTATAGGATGGTGTATAGTGCTACATTAATACATGGTGTATTGGATGGTGTGGTGTATAGGATGGTGGGGTGTGGTGCTACATTAATACATGGTGTATAGGATGGTGTATAGTGCTACATTAATACATGGTGTATAGGATGGTGTGGTGTATAGGATGGTGGGGTGTGGTGCTACATTAATACATGGTGTATAGGATGGTGTATAGTGCTACATTAATACATGGTGTATAGGATGGTGGGGTATGGTGTATAGGATGGTGTATAGTGCTACATTAATACATGGTGTATAGGATGGTGTATAGGATGGTATGGTGTATAGGATGGTGGGGTGTGGTGCTACATTAATACATGGTGTATAGGATGGTGTATAGTGCTACATTAATACATGGTGTATAGGATGGTGTATAGTGCTACATTAATACATGGTGTATAGGATGGTGTATAGGATGGTGTGGTGTATAGGATGGTGTATAGTGCTACATTAATACATGGTGTATTGGATGGTGTGGTGCTACATTAATACATGGTGTATAGGATGGTGTGGTGTATAGGATGGTGTATAGTGCTACATTAATACATGGTGTATAGGATGGTGTATAGTGCTACATTAATACATGGTGTATAGGATGGTGTATAGGATGGTGTATAGTGCTACATTAATACATGGTGTATAGGATGGTGTGGTGTATAGGATGGTGTGGTGCTACATTAATACATGGTGTATATGATGGTGTATAGTGCTACATTAATACATGGTGTATAGGATGGTGGGGTATGGTGTATAGGATGGTGTATAGTGCTTACATTAATACATGGTGTATAGGATGGTGTATAGTGCTTACATTAATACATGGTGTATAGGATGGTGTATAGGATGGTGTATAGTGCTACATTAATACATGGTGTATAGGATGGTGTATAGGATGGTGTGGTGTATAGGATGGTGGGGTGTGGTGCTACATTAATACATGGTGTATAGGATGGTGGGGTGCTACATTAATATATGGTGTATAGGATGGTGTGGTGTATAGGATGGTGTATAGTGCTACATTAATACATGGTGTATAGGATGGTGTGGTGTATAGGATGGTGTGGTGTATAGGATGGTGGGGTATGGTGTATAGGATGGTGTATAGTGCTTACATTAATACATGGTGTATAGGATGGTGTGGTGTATAGGATGGTGTATAGTGCTACATTAATAGATGGTGTATAGGATGGTGTGGTGCTACATTAATACATGGTGTATAGGATGGTGTGTAGGATGGTATGGTGTATAGGATGGTGTATAGTGCTACATTAATACATGGTGTATAGGATGGTGTATAGTGCTACATTAATACATGGTGTATAGGATGGTGTATAGTGCTACATTAATACATGGTGTATAGGATGGTATGGTGTATAGTGCTACATTAATACATGGTGTATAGGATGGTATGGTGTATAGGATGGTGTATAGTGCTACATTAATACATGGTGTATAGGATGGTGTGGTGTATAGGATGGTGTATAGTGCTACATTAATACATGGTGTATAGGATGGTATGGTGTATAGCATGGTGTGGTGCTACATGAATAGATGGTGTATAGGATGGTGTATAGTGCTACATTAATACATGGTGTATAGGATGGTGTGGTGTATAGGATGGTGTATAGTGCTACATTAATACATGGTGTATAGGATGGTGTGGTGTATAGGATGGTGTGGTGCTACATTAATAGATGGTGTATAGGATGGTGTATAGTGCTACATTAATACATGGTGTATAGGATGGTGTGGTGTATAGGATGGTGTGGTGCTACATTAATAGATGGTGTATAGGATGGTGTGGTGTATAGGATGGTGTATAGTGCTACATTAATAGATGGTGTATAGGATGGTGTGGTGCTACATTAATAGATGGTGTATAGGATGGTGCATAGTGCTACATTAATACATGGTGTATAGGATGGTGTGGTGCTATATTAATAGATGGTGTATAATGCTACATTAATAGATAATTAATCATGTGGACAAGTATCCTGCCTCTATTGTGTTCTGGAGGAAATGGGGGTCATGTTAGCAGTAACTGCATAAAGTTACTGTGAAACCAAGGTAAATATAACCAATTTTCTCAGTTCCACGCTACGAGCAGTTACTGCCTGGTTAGGGCAGCATAGCTCACCCTAGCTGTGTGGGAGGAGCCTGTTGCGTCATTAGTTAATGTCATCTTGTTACGTATCTTGTTATTTGAAGCTGTGTGTCAGACTTTTGCTCCTCAGACTGTTTTCTAAACCCCCCTGGATTCCCTGTGCTGTCGAATGCCACAGTAATGACCTAGCGGTATGCTAGCAGGTTGTGGGGTATGCTAAATGGCTAAAACTGCAGTATTTTTAGCCAGCGACGGTCTGTTCATGTTGCACTGTAGCCGTGACTTGCAGTTCCTCTGCTCTTTGTAGTCTTCCACTACGGGAAAAACATGATTTAAGTCATGCTTACATAGTCAGGTTCAACATTATGCCTAATTTTCAAACTGACTGTATAGCGCCGGCTAACCAACAGAACCAACTATTGGGCATATGGCATATCGGAGTGATGAGATGGTTCAGGAGAGATTAGAGACTCTTCCAGTCATGGCCCGGGGCGCCTCTATTCAATTTCCTCTGTCCTACTGCATGCGTTCCAGGTCAGATCTTGGACTTCCCTGAGGTAGTATCTGTAGACCTGTGGGTTGTTTCAGGTCTACTGGGGGAGTGCTGCTGAGCCCTTGTTCATCCCCTCTAAATGAAGAGGCCTGGGCCCATATTATCTCTATGGAGCCGCTGCTAGAGGAAAGCCTCAACGGGAGTATCTGGTGCTGGGGGGATAGGGGGCTGCGGGGGATAGGTTGCTAGGGGGCTGGGGATTAGAGGGCTGGGGGTGATAGGTTGCTAGGGGGCGGGGGATAGGTTGCTAGGGGGCGGGGGTATAGGGGGCGGGGGGGAGCTCTGTGCTGTAGAACACGTAGCTACATAAAGGTCCTCTTGTTCCCGTTCTGTACCATGTACAATAAATGGACTAGCCACATGTCACAGGTCCATCTCCTCCACCTAGTGCACAAGGAAATACATTCACTCCTTGTGCCGTGGTTCGACTGGTGGACTGAAGCCGTGTGTGTGTGCTTCTGAGAAAAGGTTGTGCCATTTTAAAGGACTTTCTCATGTTGTGGTGTGATTTGGTGGACTGTAGGGCTTAGTCAAATCAAATTGTGTTTGTCACATACACGTGTTTAGCAGATGTTATTGTGGGTGTAGCAAAATGCTTGTGTTTCTAGCTCCGACAGTGCAGTAATATCTAGTGAAATGCTTGTGTTTCTAGCTCCGACAGTGCAGTAATATCTAGTGAAATGCTTGTGTTTCTAGCTCCGACAGTGCAGTAATATCTAGGGAAATGCTTGTGTTTCTAGCTCCGACAGTGCAGTAATATCTAGTGAAATGCTTGTGTTTCTAGCTCCGACAGGGCAGTAATATCTAGTGAAATGCTTGTGTTTCTAGCTCCGACAGTGCAGTAATATCTAGTGAAATGCTTGTGTTTCTAGCTCCGACAGTGCAGTAATATCTAGTGAAATGCTTGTGTTTCTAGCTCCGACAGTGCAGTAATATCTAGTGAAATGCTTGTGTTTCTAGCTCCGACAGTGCAGTAATATCTAGTGAAATGCTTGTGTTTCTAGCTCCGACAGTGCAGTAATATCTAGTGAAATGCTTGTGTTTCTAGCTCCGACAGTGCAGTAATATCTAGGGAAATGCTTGTGTTTCTAGCTCTGACAGTGCAGTAATATCTAGTGAAATGCTTGTGTTTCTAGCTCCGACAGTGCAGTAATATCTAGTGAAATGCTTGTGTTTCTAGCTCCGACAGTGCAGTAATATCTAGTGAAATGCTTGTGTTTCTCGCTCCGACAGTGCAGTAATATCTAGTGAAATGCTTGTGTTTCTCGCTCCGACAGTGCAGTAATATCTAGTGAAATGCTTGTGTTTCTCGCTCCGACAGGGCAGTAATATCTAGTGAAATGCTTGTGTTTCTAACTCCGACAGTGCAGTAATATCTAGTGAAATGCTTGTGTTTCTAGCTCCGACAGTGCAGTAATATCTAGTGAAATGCTTGTGTTTCTAGCTCCGACAGTGCAGTAATATCTAGTGAAATGCTTGTTTCTCACTCTGACAGTGCAGTAATATCTAGTGAAATGCTTGTGTTTATAGCTCCGACAGTGCAGTGATATCTAGTGAAATGCTTGTGTTTCTCGCTCCGACAGGGCAGTAATATCTAGTGAAATGCTTGTGTTTCTAGCTCCGACAGTGCAGTAATATCTAGTGAAATGCTTGTGTTTCTCGCTCCGACAGGGCAGTAATATGTAGTGAAATGCTTGTGTTTCTAGCTCCGACAGTGCAGTAATATCTAGTGAAATGCTTGTGTTTCTCGCTCCGACAGTGCAGTAATATCTAGTGAAATGCTTGTGTTTCTAGCTCCGACAGTGCAGTAATATCTAGTGAAATGCTTGTGCTTCTAGCTCCGACAGTGCAGTAATATCTAGTGAAATGCTTGTGCTTCTAGCTCCGACAGGGCAGTAATATCTAGTGAAATGCTTGTGTTTCTAACTCCGACAGTGCAGTAATATCTAGTGAAATGCTTGTGTTTCTCGCTCCGACAGGGCAGTAATATCTAGTGAAATGCTTGTGTTTCTCGCTCCGACAGTGCAGTAATATCTAGTGAAATGCTTGTGTTTCTAGCTCCGACAGTGCAGTAATATCTAGTGAAATGCTTGTGTTTCTAGCTCCGACAGTGCAGTAATATCTAGTGAAATGCTTGTTTCTAGCTCCGACAGTGCAGTAATATCTAGTGAAATGCTTGTGTTTCTAGCTCCGACAGTGCAGTAATATCTAGTGAAATGCTTGTGTTTCTCGCTCCGACAGTGCAGTAATATCTAGTGAAATGCTTGTGTTTCTCGCTCCGACAGTGCAGTAATATCTAGTGAAATGCTTGTGTTTCTAGCTCCGACAGTGCAGTAATATCTAGTGAAATGCTTGTGTTTCTAGCTCCGACAGTGCAGTAATATCTAGTGAAATGCTTGTGTTTCTCGCTCCGACAGTGCAGTAATATCTAGTGAAATGCTTGTGTTTCTCGCTCCGACAGGGCAGTAATATCTAGTGAAATGCTTGTGTTTCTCGCTCCGACAGGGCAGTAATATCTAGTGAAATGCTTGTGTTTCTAGCTCTGACAGGGCAGTAATATCTAACAATCTAAAGGAATGATGAATTAAGAGTATACAAATACTTGGATGAGCATTGTGAGAGCGGCATAGACTAAGATACAGTAGAATAGGATAGAATACAGTATATACATATGAGATGAGTAATGCAAAATATGTAGACATTATTAAAGTGACTAGTGAGTTCAAGTCTGTAGGCAGCCACCTCTGTGCTAGTGGTGGCTAAGTCTGATGGCCTTGAGGTAGAAGCTGTTTTTCAGTCTCTCGGTCCCAGCTTTGATGCACCTGTACTGACCTCACCTTCTGGATGATAGCGGGGTGAACAGGCAGTGGCTCGGGTGGTTATTGTACTTCCTGTGACATCGGATGCTGTAGGTGTCCTGGAGGGCAGGTAGTTTGCCCCCGGTTACGCGTTGGGCAGACCGCACCATCCTCTGGAGAGCCCTGCAGTTGCGGGCGGGGCAGTTGTCGTACCAGGCGGTGATACAGCCCGACAGGATGCTCTCAATTGTGCATCTGTAAAAGTTTGTGGGTTTTAGGTGACAAGCCACATTTCTTCAGCCTCCTGAGGTTGAAGAGGCAATGTTGTGCCTTCTTCACCACGCTGTCTGTGTGGGTGGACCATTTCAGTTTGTCTGTGTACGCCCAGGAACTTGAAGCTTTCCAATTTCTCCACTGCAGTCCCATCGACAGGATAGGGGGGTGCTCCCTCTGCTGTTTACTGAAGTCCACGATCAACTCCTTTTGTTGATGTTGAGTGAGAGGTTATTTTCCTGGCACCACACTCCCAGGGCCCTCACCTCCTCTCTGTAGGCTCTCGTCATTGTTGGTAATCAAGCTTACTACTGGTGCGTCTGCAAACTTGATGATTTGAATTGGAGGCTTGCGTGGCCACGCAGTCATGGGTGAACAGGGAGTACAGGAGGGGACTGAGAACGCACCCTTGTGTGGCCCCTGTGTTGAGGATCAGCGACGTGTAGGTGTTGTTTCCTACCTTCACCATCTGGGGCAGCCTGTCAGGAAGTCCAGGATCCAGTTGCACAGGGTGGGGTTCAGACCCAGGGCCTTGAGCTTAATAATGAGCTTGGAGGGTACTATGGTGTTGAACGCTGAGCTATAGTCAATGAACAGCATTCGTACATAGGTATTCCTCTTGTCCAGATGGGATAGGGCAGTGTGATGGCGATTGTCTGTGGACATATTGGGGCGGTAAGCAAATTGAAGTGGGTCCAGGGTGTAAGTTAGAGATGACACGATCCTTGACTAGTGCTATGGGGCGATAGTTCGATTGCCTTACGGAGGGATAACTACTCTGTTTGTATTCATCCATATTCCCAGTCACCTTGCCATGGTTAAATGGTTGGCGCTTTCATTTTTGCGCGAAATGCTGCAATTGATCTACGGTTTCTGGTTTTAATAGTCGGTACAACATCTCCTATACACTTCCTGATAATATTAGTCACCGTATCAGTTTATTTGTCGGAAGCTACCCGGAACAGTCTGCGTGATCAAAACAATTATGAAGCATGGATTTCGATTGGTCAGACCAGCATTGACTAGTCCTTAGCACGGGTACTTCCTGTTTGAGTTTCTGCCTATAGGAAGGGAGGAGCAAAATGTCGTGATCAGATTTGCCCGAAAGGAGGGCGGGGGAGGGCCTTGTAGGCATACCGGAAGTTGGCGTAGCAGTGGTCGAGTGTTTCAGCTGCATGAGTGTTTTCTCAAATTTGCTTTAAAATCCCCAGCTACAATAAATGCGCCCTCAGGATATGTCGTTTTCAGTTTGCATAAAGTCCAGTGAAGTTCTTTGAGGGCCGTCATGGTATCGGCTTGAGGGGGAATATACACGGCCGTGACTATAACCGAAGAACATTATTTTGGGAGATAATACGGTCGGCATTTGATTGAGGTATTCTAGGTCAGGTGAACAAAAGGACTTGAGTTCCTGTATGTTTAACTACTCATGGTGTGATATCATGAAACATACACCCTTCTTCCCGGTGAGATATTTATTCCTGTCTGCGCGATGAACTGAAGCCAACTGGTTGAACAGACTCAGACAGTATATACCGAGAGAGTCACGTTTCCGTGAAACATTGGGGCGGCAGGTAGCCTAGTGGTTAGAGCGTTGGACTTGTAACCGAAAGGTTGCAAGATCGATTCCCCGAGCTGACAAGGTAAAAATCTGTCCTTCTGCCCCTGAACAAGGCTGTTCCTAGGCCATCATTGAAAATAAGAATTTGTTCTTAACTGACTTGCGTAGTAAAATAAAGATCAAATGTTACAATCCCTGATGTTTTTCTGGAAGGAAATCCTCGCCCTGAGCTCATCAACTTCGTTATCCAGAGACTGAAGATTAGCGAGTAATATACTCGATAATAATGTAAGAAATAACACATGACAAAATACAGCAGAGTTTCCTAAGAGCTTGAAGCTCCCCTGTCTGTCGGCGCCAGGTCTATAGTGTGATGGACTGTAGAGCTTAGTGTCAGCAATCTGTTTTGGATTATTCTTTTTTTTTTTTACTTGCTGTTTGGACAGTCAGTATTTCAAAACGGATTTGTGCATCAAGGTTTTAGAGGTGATGTTGTCAGAAAGCCTCATGGCTTTAGGAGTTACAGGTGTAATATAAAGTTATTTGTAATGTATTATGTTGTGTGTGTGTGTGTGTGGATCAGTTGGATAGACTGCTGAATGAGACTGACAGCCAGCTGAACCATACATCATGCACCGGTTACTGGTTAAATCTACAGCGGCTTTTGTACGCCCATCCCTTTTTTGAAGTGATCTATTCAGACAACCATAAATCATTATCTCTCCACTCATTAGACGACATTTTATTCATTTAGCAGTACAGAGCGACTTAGCAGCCATCTTAAGGTAGCTAGGTGAGACAACCACATATCATTCATAGTAAGTACATTTTTCCTGACAGTAGCTATCAGCAACGTCTGTGCTAGTCTGTACGCCAACCTGTTTGTATAGTGATTGTACTGCTTGTCTCTGAAGTTGGGGCTTGGGTGAAGAGTAGCAAAGCTACTGCTAATTTACACCAGTTACTGGAATCTTCAGTCATTTTTGTAATTAACAGAAAATGTATGGCAATCTATTGTAATTTATTCTTTAATGTTAATGTGTCTCCCTGAGTTTCTAGTAGATGGGCCATATGGTTCAAAAGATGCCACAATTATGGTAGTTTACTGGTCAACTACCAACGTTTCCAGATATGTAAAAAGTTATTCAGTCCTGGCTGTGTTAGCTTTATTCTACTAAACTCAGCAAAAAAAGAAATGTCCCATTTTCAGGACGCTGTCTTTCAAAGATAATTCGTAAAAATCCAAATAACTTCACAGCTCTTCATTGGAAAGGGTTTACACCAGGAATGCACAATCCCTCCATCAGTGCTCAGACTGTCCGCAATAGGCTGAGAGAGGCTGGACTGGGGGCTTGTAGGCCTGTTGTAAGGCAGGTCCTCACCAGACATCACTGGCAACAACGTCGCCTATGGGCACAAACCCACCGTCGCTGGACCAGACAGGACTGGCAGAAAGTGCTCCACTGATGTGCCGGTTTTGTCTCACCAGGGGTGATGGTCGGATTCGTGTTTATTGTTGAAGGAATGAGCGTTACACCGAGGCCTATACTCTGGAGCGGGATCGACGTGGCGGGTCCGTCATGGTCTGGGGCGGTGTGTCGCAACATCATCGGACTGAGCTTGTTGTCATTACAGGCAATCTCAAAGCTGTGCGTTACAGGGAAGACATCCTCCTCCCTCATGTGGTACCCTTCATGCAGGCTCATCCTGACATGACCCTCCAGCATGAAAATGCCACCAGCCATACTGCTCATTCTGTGTGATTTCCTGCAAGACAGCCTGGATCTCAATCCCATTTGAGCACGTCTGGGACCTGTTGGATCGGAGGGTGAGGGCTAGGGCCATTCCCCCCCAGAAATGTCAGGGAACTTGCAGGTGCCTTGGTGGAAGAGTGGGGTAACATCTCACAGCAAGAACTGGCACATCTGGTGCAGTCCATGAAGAGGAGATGCACTGCAGTATTTAATGCAGCTGGTGGCCG
The DNA here is from genome assembly GCA_030435695.1 of Brachymystax lenok tsinlingensis. Classification (NCBI taxonomy): domain Eukaryota; kingdom Metazoa; phylum Chordata; class Actinopteri; order Salmoniformes; family Salmonidae; genus Brachymystax; species Brachymystax lenok. The sequence goes on along the minus strand of CM059814.1, from coordinate 2,037,804 downwards.
CAGTATTTAATGCAGCTGGTGGCCACACCAGATACTGACTTGGGCGATTAGCCTATCAGAAGCTTCTAAAGCCATGACATTTTCTGGAATTTTCCAAGCTGTTTAAAGGCACAGTCAACTTAGTGTATGTAAACTTCTGAACCACTGGAATTGGTGTACAGTGAAATAATCTGTCTGTAAACAATTGTTGGAAAAATGACTTGTGTCATGCACAAAGTAGATGTCCTAACCGACTTGCCTAAACAATAGTTGGTTAACAAGACATTTGTGGAGTGGTTGAAAACTAGTTTTAATGACTCCAACCTAAGTATGTAAACTTCCGACTTCAACTGTGTATATACACCCCTTTTTGAAACCGTAGTGAAGGGGGCGTTATCGAGATTAATTTCCGTTTCAGAATGCCTGTTTTAAAATAACTTTGGTCTTACTGTGGTGGGCTTAGTGTTGGCCTCACTGTCTATTCATATTACTGACAATGTACAAAGCTGATATAGTTCTTGATGATCAGTGAGTTACTTGGTAGATGGATTTAAGACTTGATCTAGACTCTGCTTCCTTCTGTTTTGTGGGTTGGGACCAAATATATTGTGCTCCTCGTTTACACTCTTGTTGCTAACTGGTGTTGTTTATGTTCTCTAGGAGGGGACCAGGGGATCTTGAATGGCTATTTCAATAGCTGGGCAACAGCAGATATATCGAAACACCTCCCCTTCATCTACAACCTCAGCAGCATAGCAATCTACACCTACCTTCCAGCATTCAAACAGTATGTACTAATAATCTACACCTACCTTCCAGCATTCAAACAGTATGTACTAATAATCTACACCTACCTTCCAGCATTCAAACAGTATGTACTAATAATCTACACCTACCTTCCAGCATTCAAACAGTAGGCACTAATAATCTACACCTACCTTCCAGCATTCAAACAGTAGGCACTAATAATCTACACCTACCTTCCAGCATTCAAACAGTATGCACTAATAATCTACACCTACCTTCCAGCATTCAAACAGTATGCACTAATAATCTACACCTACCTTCCAGCATTCAAACAGTAGGCACTAATAATCTACACCTACCTTCCAGCATTCAAACAGTATGTACTAATAATCTACACCTACCTTCCAGCATTCAAACAGTATGCACTAATAATCTACACCTACCTTCCAGCATTCAAACAGTATGTACTAATAATCTACACCTACCTTCCAGCATTCAAACAGTATGTACTAATAATCTAAACCTACCTTCCAGCTTTCAAACAGCATGCACTAATAATCTACACCTACCTTCCAGCATTCAAACAGTATGTACTAATAATCTACACCTACCTTCCAGCATTCAAACAGTATGCACTAATAATCTACACCTACCTTCCAGCATTCAAACAGTATGCACTAATAATCTACACCTACCTTCCAGCATTCAAACAGTATGCACTAATAATCTACACCTACCTTCCAGCATTCAAACAGTATGTACTAATAATCTACACCTACCTTCCAGCATTCAAACAGTAGGCACTAATAATCTACACCTACCTTCCAGCATTCAAACAGTAGGCACTAATAATCTACACCTACCTTCCAGCATTCAAACAGTAGGCACTAATAATCTACACCTACCTTCCAGCATTCAAACAGTAGGCACTAATAATCTACACCTACCTTCCAGCATTCAAACAGTATGCACTAATAATCTACACCTACCTTCCAGCATTCAAACAGTATGTACTAATAATCTACACCTACCTTCCAGCATTCAAACAGTATGCACTAATAATCTACACCTACCTTCCAGCATTCAAACAGTATGCACTAATAATCTACACCTACCTTCCAGCATTCAAACAGTAGGCACTAATAATCTACACCTACCTTCCAGCATTCAAACAGTATGCACTAATAATCTACACCTACCTTCCAGCATTCAAACAGTATGCACTAATAATCTACACCTACCTTCCAGCATTCAAACAGTATGTACTAATAATCTACACCTACCTTCCAGCATTCAAACAGTATGTACTAATAATCTACACCTACCTTCCAGCATTCAAACAGTAGGCACTAATAATCTACACCTACCTTCCAGCATTCAAACAGTAGGCACTAATAATCTACACCTACCTTCCAGCATTCAAACAGTATGCACTAATAATCTACACCTACCTTCCAGCATTCAAACAGTATGCACTAATAATCTACACCTACCTTCCAGCATTCAAACAGTATGTACTAATAATCTACACCTACCTTCCAGCATTCAAACAGTATGTACTAATAATCTACACCTACCTTCCAGCATTCAAACAGTATGTACTAATAATCTACACCTACCTTCCAGCATTCAAACAGTATGCACTAATAATCTACACCTACCTTCCAGCATTCAAACAGTATGTACTAATAATCTACACCTACCTTCCAGCATTCAAACAGTATGTACTAATAATCTACACCTACCTTCCAGCATTCAAACAGTATGTACTAATAATCTACACCTACCTTCCAGCATTCAAACAGTATGCAATCATGTGATCGAGAACAGTGTGTAGATCTAGGTGCTGGTTTAAGCAGTAACTATTATCTGGATATATCTGTATTTCTTACATTGAGAAACCGTTCAGCTAAATCACAAACTAAATATTTGAGGGGGTCAGTGGCTGTTCTCTCCTGGCTGTCGTGCTCTCGCTCCCTTCACATCTTCACCTTCTTCTCGTGCACGCGCTCTCTCCGCATTCAAACTTATCAAACCAAAGCATTTACAACAATCTTTAACTGTCAGATAAGAGTTACATTCGCTACAAGAGCTAAGCAAATGAACATGTATTCTGTTCCAGATACGGTGGCAACGCCAAGGTGGTCCACTTCCTGGGTCAGACCAAGCCGTGGAGCTACACATACGACCCCAAGACCAAGAGGCTCAGCGGGGGCATGCAGGAGTCCTCCTCACACCCCAGCTTCCTCCTGGACTGGTGGATTCTCTACTCTTCCTCTGTGGTGCCCATGATGACGGAGGGATACGGAGACCAGCCCTTCCACTCTGGCTGTGTGGAAGGCCGTCTAAGTATTTACCTTTTTTTTTGTTGTCCTTCCTCTACGGAACTGTTATCAAAACATTTTTGAATTAAGTGACTTACTTGGATGCTTTATTGTTAGTAAACGTAATGCTGAACCTCCTGAATGAATTAATACTTAAAAAAAAAAAGATATCAAATATTATTAGTTTTTTTTTAAACTTAGTGATACTTCAGCCATTGATGTCTAACCCTCTCATTCGTCCATCTAAAGTTCCAGTCCTCTGTCAAAGAAAGTTGTGACCACCAAGGTCACTGGCCTGGGTCACAGTCACAGATCTATAGTCACAAGGAAGGTGGATGGAAGGTATGATGAAGACTAGTTGGTTGTGATGCTGGCTTAACAGACAACCACCTGGTCACCTAACTGTCGCTGCTTCCTGTGGACAATCTGTCCTACAACAAACCTGGCTTTGCTAATACTATAGCTGTGTGTTCTCCGACGATGGAGTAGATGGATGGTTTGGAGTGGCGGAAATGTCTTGAATTTTTGAAATGGGTTTTAAGATCTCTGAAGCTGCACTGACTGCACAGGAGCACCTTTCTCCACAGCTACTAGTCTTGTGGCTTGTTCCCGAATTGATCAAATCTCTCCCTTATGTTATATATTTTTTTTCTCTTCCAGGGAAGCAGCACGTCACACGACTCCCATCACACTGAGCCATACATGTCACCAGAGACATCCGAGGAACGCAAGCAGAAATGGGAGCAGGGCCAGGCGGACTACATGGGAATGGACTGTTTTGACAATATCCAGAAAAAGCTTGACGCTTTTCTCAAATAGAGGGAAACTGAGTTTGACTGATTCAGTTTAGTTAGTTTCACCCCCCCCCTCCACACACACACACACACACACACACACACACACACTCCTCAACTCTCAATCTTACTAATATGGAGAACCAACTATTGGTGAGCCATTACCCACCCCAGCTCCGAAGACTACAACACAATTCTGTTACGATGGGAAACATTCTGACATTGTTGGCAGAGGGCATCCAACTGTGCCATACTTGTATAGTGTGTCTGTCCTGTCATACATGCACTGTGAAGATTACTACTACACTGAAGCACCAATTTATTGACAAGCTTTTACAAGACTTATAACACATTTTTGTTTTTTTTCTATTTGTGAAGAGAATGTTTAGAGAATTAAAACCGCAATAAAATATAATAAATAAATATGGCCTTGGTATATGGACATGAGCCTTTTTCCACGTGTGGACACTTTGACAAATTTAAAGATGATCAATACAGTACTTGTAGTTTCACAGATGCCGGGGTGGCCGTGTTGTACAATCCAGGTGTACGAATCTTTTAGAAACTTACCCAGGAAGACACAGATGTAAATCACTGCCAAAGGTGATTCTAACGTCTATTGACTCGCGGTTAAATACTTACCTAATCAAGATACTGTATATTTGTGTTTTAATTTTTCATGTGTAATAAGTCAAGGGGTGTGAATACCTTCTGAAGGAACTGTAAATGTTCTGCTTATGCCCTTGTGGAAAGATACTGTTCTGCTGCCTTAGTTTTTATACCGTTTGCACTTCAATTCCTCAGCTGCTGTGAGGGATCTCCTCTCTGGCTTGTTTTACCCAGGGTAGGTTTCCAGTTGGCCTTTACCCAGGGTAGGTTTCCAGTTGGCCTTTACCCAGGGTAGGTTTCCAGTTGGCCTTAACCCAGGGTAGGTTTCCAGTTGGCCTTAACCCAGGGTAGGTTTCCAGTTGGCCTTAACCCAGGGTAGGTTTCCAGTTGGCCTTAACCCTCACAGCTGGACCTTTTTGAGTACCTGCAACACTCCCCCTTCCTGCTAGTGCTTGATCACCGTCTGTACTCTTGTCTAGGTACTGGCTCCTAATGCCGATACGTGTTCACCTAGATGTTGATCTCTCTTTGTTCAACTTTGTTTTCAGCTCACTGCTGTTTTTACTTGACCCAAATGATGCCTGTACCACAGACCCTGTCACATGCTAAATAAAGTACCTGTAGAATAAATAGTGAGTTGTGCTGGGTCTTTTTTTTATTTGGCACATCTAACCATAAAACAGACTGACAGACAGACCGGGTTCGTTCGGGAAGGTTCAATGGTACAGGACCTACATGCCATTACAGCTCTGATCTGTTATGTACTCCCATCTGGATTTATTTGTTCTTTCCCAACTGTAAATTATCTTGAGGGTTGGATTGGGTTCAAAGGAAATAAGGTGAGCACATACTTGTGTAGTATTGTATAGCGCAGGGCAGAGTATCATAGTTATGTAGTATTGTGTAGGGCAAAGTATCATAGTTATGTAGTATTGTGTAGGGCAGGAAGTATCATTAAAGAGATGCTTTACATTGAAATACAGATAGAGATGTAGTAGTCCCAGAGTTAATGATCCCAGGTCAGTTTATATTATACAGGGAGTATTATTAAAGAGATGCTTTACATTGAAATACAGGTAGAGATCCAGTAGTCCCAGAGTTAATGATTTGTACCTGCCGCCCCACTACATGGACACCTACACCACCCCATGTCACAGGAAGGCCAAAAAGATCATCAAGGACAACAACCACCCGAGCCACTGCCTGTTCACCCCGCTATCATCCAGAAGGCGAGGTCAGTACAGGTGCATCAAAGCTGGGACCGAGAGACTGAAAAACAGCTTCTATCTCAAGACCATCAGACTGTTAAACAGCCATCACTAACATTGAGTGGCTGCTGCCAACATACTGACTTAAATCTCTAGCCACTTCAAATAATAGGAATTGGATGTAACAAATGTATCACTAGCCACTTTAAACAATTTTGTATATAATGTTTACATATCCGACATTACTCATATCAAATGTATACACTGTACTCTATACCATCTACTGAATCTTGTCTATGCCGTTCGGCCATCGACCCAAATCTCTAGCCACTTTAATAATTATAATTGGATGAAATAATGTTTCACCAGCCACTTTAAACGATGCCATTTATATAATGTTTACATATCCTACATTACTCATCTCATATGTATATGCTGTACTCCATACCATCTACTGCATCTTGCCTACGCCGGTCAGCCATCGCTCATCCATATATTTATATGTACATACTCGTATTTATTCCTTTACTCTTGTGTGTATAAGGTAGTTGTTGTGAATTTGTTAGATTACTTGTTAGATACTACTGCATGGTCGGAACTAGAAGCACAAGCATTTCGCTACACTCGCATTAACATCTGCTAACCATGTGTATGTGACAAATAACATTTTATATCACAATTAATATTTATAAAGCGTGTATTTATGGTCTCCCGAGTGGCGCAGTGGTCTAAGGCACTGCATCTCAGTGCTAGAGGCGTCACTACAGACACCCTGGTTTGAATCCAGGCTGTATCAACATCCGGCAGTGAATGGGAGTCCCATAGGGCAGTGCACAGGACAAAGGCATTCCTTTGGTTGGTGCTGAGGAGCGTTATCTGCTGCATACGATTTTACGTCTATCAGTCAGCCACTTGCCGAGCTGATCTGAGGCCTTGGATCCTCGACCATGAGAGTCATGTCAATAGATTTTAGAATAAGGCTGTAACGTAACACAATGTGGAAAAAGGGAAGAGGTCTGAATACTTTCCCCGAATGCACTGTACATGATGCTGTAAAAACTTAAACAAGTTAGTGTTCACATCTTTATCTACTTCTCTGCTACTCAAATCTGCCATTTGGAAAAAATAAATACATATATATATATTCTGATACAAAGTTAAAGCTGTATAAGTAACCAAATAGAGCATAAGGAATGTTTGTCTACTTCTCTGCCACTCCAATCTGTTGTCAGAACCAACACATTCTCTACGGATCTTACGGTACGGCTCTATTACCACGTGATCTTCCATCTTTTGCCAAACAACTGACGCCTAACACAACCAGTTACACAAAAAATATTGCAGAGAAAAATCTTCCCATACTTCTCTGCTCGTCCAATCCCAAAAAACGGATACGTTTTTGGGATAAACAACTGACCACAAACCTCACAACTACTGATCAAATAACTGACCAAAACAACTGACCACAACCACACAACTACTGACCATAAACCTCACAACTGCTGACCACAACAACTGACCACAACCACACAACTACTGACCACAACAATTGACCACAACCACACAACTACTGACCAAAACAACTGACCACAACCACACAACTACTGACCAAAACAACTGACGGATAAGAAATGCCAATCTCTAGACAGAGCTGTTTAAGTAATCCATTGACGGCTCTCGTTCTAGCTGCAGTAAACAACGGAAGAAGCTAGCAGATTAATTATTTATCAACAACAGCTGCAAATTGTAATAAAACATTGTCACATGAATCTATCAGACGTTTTGTGGGTCAGAGTGGAGTATTTAACTGATATTAAAGCACAAACTTACTGTATGTTGGCATGTTTCTCTCTTGCTTTTGCCAAAAGGCAGCAGTGTTGCCAAGGCTACTGTTGCCATGCAACGCTAGTTTGCCTGTCTCTAAAGAGAGGGCTGTACCCCTCTGACTGGGAAGAGCGGATAAGGAATAGCTTCTACCAATAAAAAGTTACAACTAAAAACGTTAGAGTGACAAAAAGTGGCATGCTGACATCTACTCACAGCTCTCGGTGTCTTCATGGAGCCGCACAAACAGAGCCGTTGCTATGGCTACTCACAGACATAAAGAGCAGAACATATGAGGAGGGTGAAGAGAGTGACCAGAATTACTGATCACAACCGCACAAATATATTGACCACACAACAACTAAACCACACAACTACAGACCACAACCACACAACTACTGACCAAAACAACTGACCACAACCACACAACTGCTGACCACAAACCACACACCTACTGATCAAACAACTGACCACAAACCTCACAACTACTGACCACAACCACACAAATATATTGACCACACAACAACTAAACCACACAACTACAGACCACAACCACACAACTACTGACCAAAACAACTGACCACAACCACACAACTACTGACCACAACCACACAACTACTGACCAAAACAACTGACCACAACCACACAACTACTGACCACAACCACACAACTACTGGCCACAACTACTGACCACAACCACACAACTACTGACCACAACTACTGACCACAACCACACAACTACTGACCACAACTACTGACCACAACCACACAACTACTGACCACAAACCTCACAACTACTGACCACAACCACACAACTACTGACCACAACCTCACAACTACTGACCACAACCACACAACTACTGACCACAACCACACAACTACTGACCACAACCACACAACTACTGACCACAACTACTGACCACAACCACACAACTACTGACCACAACCACACAACTACTGACCACAACCACACAACTACTGACCACAACTACTGACCACAACTACTGACCACAACTACACAACTACTGACCACAACCACACACCTGCTGACCACCATGAAACCCCTTCTGACCACAAACCTCACAACTACTGACCACAACCACACAACTACTGACCACAACCACACAACTACTGACCACAACCACACACCTGCTGACCACAAACCTCACAACTGCTGATCACAAACAACACACCTGCTGACCACCATGAAACACCTTCTGACCTCTCATCTTCTGACCACAACCACACAACTGCTGAGCACAAACCACACATCTGACCACAACCACACAACTGCTGAGCACAAACCACACATCTGACCACAACCACACAACTGCTGAGCACAAACCACACATCTGACCATAACCACATAACTGCTTACAACATCTAGTGACCACAACCACACAGCTACTGACAACAACCACACAACATCTGACCGCATAAACACAACTACTTACCACATCTAGTGACCACAACCACACAACTGCTGTTTCAACTTTCACTCTAATCAAACCCTGTTTGATGAAATAAGACATAAATGCCTCAAGAGGGAGCCAGACATCCAGAAGAAAAATAACCTTAACCTGAACATCCTCCTCCCTCTGAGTTTGACAGATTCTGCCGTTACACTCCTGAAGTTGCCAGTAATAGGCTACACGAGGAGTCTGCAGCCTTTCTCATGTGGAATGCATATTTTTTAATCATTTCCACTGATCTGCGTGCCAGTTATGGTTTTCATATACACATTTTTCATGGAACTGTTTCATTTAATTTATAATATCAAATCACAATATCATTGTCAGATGTTTAATCCAAATACTATCCAAATCAAAATGAAAATAATGCAAACCTAGAAAGTAACTTCTATTTCCAACTATGATACTGTCTTAGTGACCTGCTGGGTGTACCGTTACTGTCTTAGTGACCTGCTGGGTGTACCGTTACTGTCTTAGTGACCTGCTGGGTGTATCGTTACTGTCTTAATGACCTGCTGGGTGTACCGTTACTGTCTTAGTGACCTGCTGGGTGTACCGTTACTGTCTTAATGACCTGCTGGGTGTACCGTTACTGTCTTAATGACCTGCTGGGTGTACCGTTACTGTCTTAATGACCTGCTGGGTGTACCGTTACTGTCTTAGTGACCTGCTGGGTGTACCGTTACTGTCTTAGTGACCTGCTGGGTGTACCGTTACTGTCTTAATGACCTGCTGGGTGTACCGTTACTGTCTTAGTGACCTGCTGGGTGTACCGTTACTGTCTTAATGACCTGCTGGGTGTAGAGTTACTGTCTTAATGACCTGCTGGGTGTACCGTTACTGTCTTAATGACCTGCTGGGTGTACCGTTACTGTCTTAGTGACCTGCTGGGTGTACCGTTACTGTCTTAGTGACCTGCTGGGTGTACCGTTACTGTCTTAATGACCTGCTGGGTGTACCGTTACTGTCTTAGTGACCTGCTGGGTGTACCGTTACTGTCTTAATGACCTGCTGGGTGTAGAGTTACTGTCTTAATGACCTGCTGGGTGTACCGTTACTGTCTTAATGACCTGCTGGGTGTACCGTTACTGTCTTAATGACCTGCTGGGTGTACCGTTACTGTCTTAGTGACCTGCTGGGTGTACCGTTACTGTCTTAATGACCTGCTGGGTGTACCGTTACTGTCTTAATGACCTGCTGGGTGTACCGTTACTGTCTTAGTGACCTGCTGGGTGTACCGTTACTGTCTTAGTGACCTGCTGGGTGTACCGTTACTGTCTTAATGACCTGCTGGGTGTACCGTTACTGTCTTAGTAACCTGCTGGGTGTACCGTTACTGTCTTAATGACCTGCTGGGTGTACCGTTACTGTCTTAATGACCTGCTGGGTGTACCGTTACTGTCTTAGTGACCTGCTGGGTGTACCGTTACTGTCTTAGTGACCTGCTGGGTGTACCGTTACTGTCTTAGTGACCTGCTGGGTGTACCGTTACTGTCTTAGTGACCTGCTGGGTGTACCGTTACTGTCTTAGTGACCTGCTGGGTGTACCGTTACTGTCTTAATGACCTGCTGGGTGTACCGTTACTGTCTTAGTGACCTGCTGGGTGTACCGTTACTGTCTTAGTGACCTGCTGGGTGTACCGTTACTGTCTTAATGACCTGCTGGGTGTACCGTTACTGTCTTAGTGACCTGCTGGGTGTACCGTTACTGTCTTAATGACCTGCTGGGTGTACCGTTACTGTCTTAGTGACCTGCTGGGTGTACCGTTACTGTCTTAATGACCTGCTGGGTGTACCGTTACTGTCTTAGTGACCTGCTGGGTGTACCGTTACTGTCTTAATGACCTGCTGGGTGTACCGTTACTGTCTTAATGACCTGCTGGGTGTAGAGTTACTGTCTTAATGACCTGCTGGGTGTACCGTTACTGTCTTAATGACCTGCTGGGTGTACCGTTACTGTCTTAGTGACCTGCTGGGTGTACCGTTACTGTCTTAATGACCTGCTGGGTGTAGAGTTACTGTCTTAATGACCTGCTGGGTGTACCGTTACTGTCTTAGTGACCTGCTGGGTGTACCGTTACTGTCTTAGTGACCTGCTGGGTGTACCGTTACTGTCTTAATGTCCTGCTGGGTGTACCGTTACTGTCTTAATGACCTGCTGGGTGTAGAGTTACTGTCTTAATGACCTGCTGGGTGTACCGTTACTGTCTTAGTGACCTGCTGGGTGTACCGTTACTGTCTTAATGACCTGCTGGGTGTACCGTTACTGTCTTAGTGACCTGCTGGGTGTACCGTTACTGTCTTAATGACCTGCTGGGTGTATCGTTACTGTCTTAATGACCTGCTGGGTGTAGAGTTACTGTCTTAATGACCTGCTGGGTGTACCGTTACTGTCTTAATGACCTGCTGGGTGTACCGTTACTGTCTTAGTGACCTGCTGGGTGGACAGTTACTGTCTTATATGGGCTTTGACATTCATATCCATCTTATCCATCATATCATATCCATCGATTTAACCACAAGAAGTCAAATCATCAAAAAGAGACTTTCAGTTTTAACTGTTGTCTCGGGAGAGGGAGGCTCTTTGTTTTGATTGGCCAGGACCCCTTCTGGGCTGGCAGCCTGGCTTAGGGATCGTGGCCCTTATCCACAAACCGTCTTAGAGTAGAAGTGGTGGTCTAGGGTCTGTCCAAACAATCTTATTTATTATGATCTAAATAGCTAAACTGATCCTAGATCAGCTCTCCTACTCTGAGATGCTTTGTTGATACGGGCCCTGAGCTAGAGAAGAAGAACTACAGGGTTCCTGCTGTTCTTTTGTTGCTCAGTCCGGAACAGGCCAGGCTGCCTACTGTACGACCCTGTGAGACTTGGCTAGACTCATTCCAGGCTATGAAATGACAACAGACTGTCTTTGTGTTGCTGGCTACTCTCTGAGATTATAATCATCCACACGGTCGGTTTTAATAATGGGAGTACTTTGGCCTTGCAAACGTATGTAAACAAGCATTTTATATTGAAACAGTTAAGATTTTGTAATTGATGAAAACTTTTTGTTTGGAATCTGTGGATTGAAATATTTGTGGATTTAAAGTTAACAGTAAAATATTGTTGCAATCAGATTTCCTTTCAAAGATGACCTGGAAAAAACAACTATATTATAACAATTCTCCATTTCCTTCATTCCCATTTGGTGCGAGTTCATCTCCTTCACATGTAACCAAACCACCAGAGGAAAGGTGCACTACTATAGCTGGCCACCAGATGGTGCAACTGCACAGCACAACATGTTAGACAGATAAATGGTGATGTTCTGTATCAGCAGCAGTGTTCCAGTTCAGTCATCATGATGTTCTGTATCAGCAGCAGTGTTCCAGTTTAGTTTAGCATGATCTTTCTATCCCATATACATATATATAGACCATATATTTTTTTTTCTCCACAAAAACAAGTAAATGAATTGACATGCCTTTAGTAGTGCTCGTAATCACAAATGTAATCCTCCAATGACTGCATACTCTATACAGGCCTCCTCTTCTCAGGAACATACTCTCTATGAATCATGATGCATATCTGTCTGAGTCATAACAGAGGAGTCACACACAGCTCTGCAGATGTCAGCCCCAAAAGCCCATGGGAACTGACATACTTTGTTAGCCAATAAAGAAAGACCAGGAGAATTCTCCCTGCTCATAGGCTTTGGCTTAATCAGCTTAATCTACTAACCAATCATCTCCCACAATACCTTCCCCCTAACCCTTCCCACGTATAACAGTCATGTGATTTGCAAAAATTAAATGACAAATACTATACTCTCACAGAATTCTGTGGTAACTCCCACTAAGGCCAATTTTGAATGGTTGTTAACCCAGGATTATATGTGTTGTGCCTGGCGATGAGGTTAGAGTAGGGCAAGCCGAAAAACCAAGCAGCACCAAGTTAGCACAGATCGTCTGCTATCAACATCAGAATTGTTATTACATCTGGCTTCAGCACAGAAGAAGTGTCTGTCCAAGTCCAGCTCATACAGTATCTAAGTCAAATTTGCAGTTGCAGTTTTAGTAAAACCTTCTTAGCAGATACAAAGTAATATATATTCAGAGGCAGCTTTGACAAATATTTAACTCTGAAGAACAAACAGAAAGATGGAGGTGATATTGAACTGTCCTGTGTGTTTCAGGATATACACCCTCCATTGATGAGCAAAATTCCAGCAAAGTTTCCTAAAATTCCCCAGAAAATCTGGTTGAAGAATTCCTAGAAAGGGAATAAGCAGGAAATCCGGGAATTCTCAAACCAGGATTTCTGGAAAACCAGGGAATTTGGGGAAAGTGACAGTAACACAGCAGTGGCACGACGACCAGCGAGCCATCGTGTTGATTCTGTCTGTCCCCACCAGATGCGTTCATCACATGCAGGTTAAAACTAACAGAACCTACACCTGTTGTATTCGGAAGCACGTGATGAATAAACTTTGATTTGAACCAATTATATACAGGTCCTTGCGACACGGGGCCGTGCATTTATCATGCTGAAACATAAGGTGATGGAGGTGGATGAATGGCACGACAATGGACCTCAGGATCTCATCACAGTATCTCTGTGCATTCAAATTGCCGTAGATAAAATGCAATTGTGTGCATTGTCCGTAGTTTATGCCTGCCCATACCATAACCCCACCGCCACCATGGGGCACTCTGTTCACAACATTGACATCAGCAAACCACTAGCCCACACAATGCCATACACCCCGGTACCGGTAAAACCGTGATTCATTCATGAAGAACACACTTATCCAGCAATGCCAGTGGGCATCAAAGGTGAGCATTTGCCCATTGAAGTCCGTTACGACGCGTAACTGCAGTCAGGTCAAGACCCTGGTGAGGACGACAAGCACGCGCAGATGAGCTTCCCTGAAACGGTTTCTGACGGTTTGTGCAGAAATTCTTTGGTTGTGCAGATGGCTGGTCTCAGACGATCCCGCAGGTGAAGAAGCCGGATGTGGAGGTCCTGGGCTGGCCGTGGTTACACGTGGTCTGTGGTTGTGAGGCCGGTTGGACGTACTGCCAAATTATTTCAAATGACGTTGGAGGCGGCGTATGGTAGAGAAATTAACATGAAATTATCTGGCAACAGCTCTGGTGGACATTCCTGCAGTCAGCATGCCAATTGCACGCTTCCTCAAAACTTGAAACATCTGTAGCATTGTGTTGTGTGACAAAACTGCACATTTTGGAGTGTCCTTTTATTGCCCCCAGCACAAGGTGCACCTGTGTAATGGTCATGCTGTTTAATCAGCTTCTTGATATGCCACACCTGTTAGGTGGATGGATTATCTTGGCATAGGAGAAATGCTCACTAACAGGATGCAAACAAATTCGTGGCCAACATTTGAGAGAAATAACGTTTTTGTGCATATGGACAATTTCTGGAATCTTTTATTTCAGTTCATAAAACTTGGGACCAACACTTTACATGCTGTTTTTATATTTTTGTTCAGTGTTAGTTTTCTTTGATTAATCTCTCTTCATTCGTTCATTCATTTATTCATTCACCTCTTCTGTGGACTTTATATGGCGGTTGGCAACCAACTTTAAGGTGCATTACCACCACCAACTGGACTGGAGAGTGAACGGCAGTTCATTTTTCAATCACCCACGTGGGTATATGCTCCTAAACACCAATGAGGAGACGGGACGTGGGTATATGCTGCTAAACACCAATGAGGAGACGGGACGTGGGTATATGCTGCTAAACACCAATGAGGAGACGGGACGTGGGTATATGCTGCTAAACACCAATGAGGAGACGGGACATGGGTATATGCTGCTAAACACCAATGAGGAGACGGGACGTGGGTATATGCTGCTAAACACCAATGAGGAGATGGGACGTGGGTATATGCTGCTAAACACCAATGAGGAGACGGACATGGGTATATGCTGCTAAACACCAATGAGGAGACGGGCGTGGGTATATGCTGCTAAACACCAATGAGGAGACGGGGCGTGGGTATATGCTGCTAAACACCAATGAGGAGACGGGACGTGGGTATATGCTGCTAAACACCAATGAGGAGATGGGTATATGCTGCTAAACACCAATGAGGAGACGGGACGTGGGTATATGCTGCTAAACACCAATGAGGAGACGGGACGTGGGTATATGCTGCTAAACACCAATGAGGAGATGGGACGTGGGTATATGCTGCTAAACACCAATGAGGAGACGGGACGTGGGTATATGCTGCTAAACACCAATGAGGAGATGGGACGTGGGTATATGCTGCTAAACACCAATGAGGAGATGGGACCTGGGTATATGCTGCTAAACACCAATGAGGAAGATAGCCAGGGGCACACTCAGACCTCATTCAAACATGAAGCAGAGTCTATCTAAGTGAGTCTATCAGATCAGAGGCAGTCAGGATGACCAGGGATAAGTGCATGAATTGGACCATTTTCCTGTCCTGCTAAGCATTCAAAATGTAACGAGTACTTTTGGGTGTCAGGGAAAATGTACGGAGTAAAAAGTACATCATTTTCTTTAGGAATGTGGTGAAGTAAAAGTAATAGTAGTCAAAAATATACACATATCAAATCATGTAGTAACCAAAAAAGACTGATACTACAGAACGTCTCAGTGGCAGTGCTGATCTGGGATCAGTTTATCCGTTTATATTGTAGTTAATGGGTGACCTGATACTACAGAACGTCTCAGTGGCAGTGCTGATCTGGGATCAGTTTATCTGTTTATATTGTAGTTAATGGGTGACCTGATACTACAGAACGTCTCAGTGGCAGTGCTGATCTGGGATCAGTTTATCTGTTTATATTGTAGTTAATGGGTGACCTGATACTACAGAACGTCTCAGTGGCAGTGCTGATCTGGGATCAGTTTATCCGTTTATTTTGTAGTTAATGGGTGACCTGATACTACAGAACGTCTCAGTGGCAGTGCTGATCTGGGATCAGTTTATCCGTTTATATTGTAGTTAATGGGTGACCTGATACTACAGAACGTCTCAGTGGAAGTGCTGATCTGGGATCAGTTTATCCGTTTATATTGTAGTTAATGGGTGACCTGATACTACAGAACGTCTCAGTGGCAGTGCTGATCTGGGATCAGTTTATCAGTTTATTTTGTAGTTAATGGGTGACCTGATACTACAGAACGTCTCAGTGGAAGTGCTGATCTGGGATCAGTTTATCTGTTTATATTGTAGTTAATGGGTGACCTGATACTACAGAACGTCTCAGTGGCAGTGCTGATCTGGGATCAGTTTAGCCGTTTATATTGTAGTTAATGGGTGACCTGATACTACAGAACGTCTCAGTGGCAGTGCTGATCTGGGATCAGTTTATCTGTTTATATTGTAGTTAATGGGTGACCTGATACTACAGAACGTCTCAGTGGCAGTGCTGATCTGGGATCAGTTTAGCCATTTATATTATAGTAAAAGTGAATGACATGTTTTAGCACTGCCAAGCTGTTCAACACGTGTCTAGAAGTTTGTCACTAGCTGTGCACCGTAGCAGGAGGCCTGGACATAGCCGACGTTCACTGTCTGAGTTCCGATTAGTCATGCAATGCATCCTCATCCCTACATAGTGCATTACTTTTGACCAGACCCCTATAGGCCCTGGTCAAAAGTAGTGCACTATATAGGGAATATGGTGCAATTTGGGACGCAGCTTGATTCAAAATGGCGCCGACAGAGAGGGCTGCCTTGCTTCTAGCTCTTAGGAAACTTTGCAGTATTTATTTATTTTTTTTATGTATTATTTCTTACATTATTAGACAAGAAAATGTTTTGTGTTATTACATACAGCCGGGAAGAACTATTAGATATCAGAGCGGTGGTAACTCACCAGCACTACCAGCATTACGACCAGGAATGCGACTTTCCCGAAGCGGGTACATTGTTCGCACCCACCAGGGCTATTGAATTAATTCCAGAGGCCGACCCAAAACAACGCCGGCGAAGGAGAGGTACTCGGAGCGGACTTCAAGTCCGACTTAGGAGGCACGCACACCACCCACGGCTTCCGAGTATATTTCTCGCTAATATTCAGTCTCTGGATAATAAAGTTGATGAGCTCAGCATCGAGGGTTTCTTTCCAGAGATACATCAGGGATTGTAACATACTCTGTTTCACGGAAACATGGCTCTCTCGGGATATACTGTCTGAGTCCGTACAGCCAGTTGGGTTCTCAGTTAATCGTGCAGACAGGAATAAATATCTCTCCGGAAAGTTGAAGGGCGAGGGTGTATGTTTTATGATTAACGACTCATGGTGTAATTTTGAAAACATACAGGAACTCAAGTCCTTTTGTTCACCCGACCTAGAATACCTCACAATCAAATGCCGACCGTATCACCTCCCAAGAGAATTCTCTTCGGTTATAGTCACGGCCGTGTATATCCCCCCTCAAGCCGATACCATGAAGGCCCTCAAAGAACTTCATTATACTTTATGCAAACTGAAAACCACATATCCTGAGGCCACATTTATTGTAGCAGGGGATTTTAACAAAGCAAATTTGAGAAAAACGTTACCAAAGTTCTGTCAACACATTGACTAAACACTCGCGCTGCTGAAACACTCGACCACTGCTACTCCAACTTCCGTGATGCCTACAAGACCCTCCCCCGCCCTCCTTTTGGAAAATCAGACCACGACTCCATTTTGCTCCTCCCTTCATATAGGCAGAAACTCAAACAGGAAGTGCCCGTGCTAAGGACTATTCAACACTGGTCTGACCAATCGGAATCCACGCTTCAAGATTGTTTATCATCACGCGGACTGGGATATGTTCCGGGTAGCTTTAGAGAATAACGTTGATGTATATACTGATACGGTGACTGAGTTTATCAGGAAGTGTATAGGAGATATTGTACCCACTGTGACTACCCAAACCAGAAATCGTGGATAGATGGCAGCATTCATACAAAACTAAAAGCGTCATGGCAAGGTGACTGGGAATATGGCCGAATACAAACAGTGTAGTTATTCCCTCCGCAAGGCAATCAAACAGGCAAAGCGTCAGTATAGAGACAAAGTGGAGTCGCAATTCAACGGCTCAGACACAAGATGTATGTGGCAGGGTCTACAGACAATCACGGACTACAACCAGCCACGTCTCGGACACCGACGTCTTGCTTCCGGACAAGCTAAACACCTTCTTCGCCTGCTTTGAAGACAACACAGTGCCATCGACGTGGCCAGCTACAAATGACTGTAGGCTCTCCTTCTACGTGGCCGACGTGACTAAGACATTTAAGCGGGGTTAACCCTCGCAAGGCTGCCGGCCCAGACGGCATCCCTAGACGCGTCCTGAGAGCATGAGCAGACCAGCTAGCTGGTGTGTTTTACGGACATATTCAATCTCTCCCTATCCCATTCTGCTGTCCCCACATGCTTCAAGATGGCCACAATTGTTCCCGTTCTCAAGAAACGCATAATGATATTCACCTGATTTTATGATGCACACGATCAAGACACCCAGTGCCTGGCAAAGCAATGTCCACAGAACATTCACCCAGAAGGATTTTTGGTAAATTGCAGTCAGGCTTTCTTAGGTCTTTCGCTCAGCGGTGGGATCCTCCTGGGTCTCCTACCATATAACCCCCTTTCATTGAGTTGGCGACGGATGGTGCGAGTTGAAACTGCCGTACCTTGTGTCTGAAGGTCAACTTTAATAGGTGTGACAGTTGACCGAGGTGCTTTATCCAACATTGGAACAATCCTTCGCTGCAATAATCTTCAATCAAGTTCTCTCTTGCGGCCACGTCCAGTGTGGGAGGCTATAGTGGAATGTGCCTTAAACTTCTTGATAACATTACGTACGGTGGAAACAGGAATACCAAGGTATCTGGAGATGGACTTGTAGCCTTGAGATTGTCCATGATTGGCTATAATCTTGTGTCTGTCCTCCTCTGATAATTCTCTGGTTTTCTTTCTTTTCTCCATGCTCATTTGCAGTACACACAGTGACACAAACCAGAAGCATGAGTCCTTTTCTCTATTCAAACTGGTTGAATAAATGATTTTTATACTGCAGGTACCTTCAACTCCCCACAGGTGAGTTCAACTCCAAAGTAAAGAGAATCACCTGCTTGAAATCTCACTATTTCTAACTGCTTCTAGAAGGTGCCAATAATATTATCTGGGCCATTTTAGGATTTCTTTGTGGAATTAGCTAAGATTTAGTAAATTATTCTGTTTTTGGGGGGGTTCAACTGCACACCGAAGACATTCATATGTGGTTACAATAATTTTTTTCCAACAGTTTTCTGGATGAAATGGTGCATTATTTGAAAAAAAATGCAAGGGTGCCAATATTTCTGACCACGACTGTATATAGACTTGAAATCACTGGCCACTTTAATAATGGAACACTAGTCACTTTAATAATGTCTACATATTTGGCATTACTCATCTCATATGTATATACTGTATTCTATTCTACTGTATCTTAGTCTATGCCGCTCTCACAATGCTCATCCAAGTATTTGTATACTCTTAATTCATCATTCCTTTAGATTGTTAGATATCATTGCACTGTCGGAGCTAGAAACACAAGCATTTCACTAGATATTACTGCACTGTCAGAGCTAGAAACACAAGCATTTCACTAGATATTACTGCACTGTCGGAGCGAGAAACACAAGCATTTCACTAGATATTACTGCACTGTCGGAGCTAGAAACACAAGCATTTCACTAGATATTACTGCACTGTCGGAGCGAGAAACACAAGCATTTCACTAGATATTACTGCACTGTCGGAGCGAGAAACACAAGCATTTCACTAGATATTACTGCCCTGTCGGAGCTAGAAACACAAGCATTTCACTAGATATTACTGCACTGTCGGAGCTAGAAACACAAGCATTTCACTAGATATTACTGCTCTGTCGGAGCTAGAAACACAAGCATTTCACTAGATATTACTGCACTGTCGGAGCTAGAAACACAAGCATTTCACTAGATATTACTGCACTGTCGGAGCTAGAAACACAAGCATTTCACTAGATATTACTGCACTGTCGGAGCTAGAAACACAAGCATTTCACTAGATATTACTGCACTGTCGGAGCTAGAAACACAAGCATTTCACTACACCCACAATAACATCTGCTAAACACATGTATGTGACCAATAACATTAGATTTGATTTGATCTAGAGTTTAAGGTCACTTGATTATTTAGCATTTCAGATTTTCTTATTGACAGAGATACACATCAAAATGTTACTCATGTTTTGATAGGAAAAGTGATCTGTTTGGAATGAAGAGGAAGTTTTGAGAAGAGATGGGTTGGAACATAATCAGTTCAACATCTCTACCAGATCAGAACCGTACGTACATGCAAAGCTGTAATCAGAAAACACACTGCTATGAAAGGCTAGAGGGAAGCACAAGGGACGGAGGGGGACAGACGGGTGGCACTAAGACAGTAGGTGTTGAATAGCCTGGTCCCAGATCTGTTAGTGCTGTCTGATGGGGTGGCACTAAGACAGTAGGTGTTGAATAGCCTGGTCCCAGATCTGTTAGTGCTGTCTGATGGGGTGGCACTAAGACAGTAGGTGTTGAATAGCCTGGTCCCAGATCTGTTAGTGCTGTCTGATGGGGTGGCACTAAGACAGTAGGTGTTGAATAGCCTGGTCCCAGATCTGTTAGTGCTGTCTGATGGGGTGGCACTAAGACAGTAGGTGTTGAATAGCCTGGTCCCAGATCTGTTAGTGCTGTCTGATGGGGTGGCACTAAGACAGTAGGTGTTGAATAGCCTGGTCCCAGATCTGTTAGTGCTGTCTGATGGGGTGGCACTAAGACAGTAGGTGTTGAATAGCCTGGTCCCAGATCTGTTAGTGCTGTCTGATGGGGTGGCACTAAGACAGTAGGTGTTGAATAGCCTGGTCCCAGATCTGTTAGTGCTGTCTGATGGGGTGGCACTAAGACAGTAGGTGTTGAATAGCCTGGTCCCAGATCTGTTAGTGCTGTCTGATGGGGTGGCACTAAGACAGTAGGTGTTGAATAGCCTGGTCCCAGATCTGTTAGTGCTGTCTGATGGGGTGGCACTAAGACAGTAGGTGTTGAATAGCCTGGTCCCAGATCTGTTAGTGCTGTCTGATGGGGTGGCACTAAGACAGTAGGTGTTGAATAGCCTGGTCCCAGATCTGTTAGTGCTGTCTGATGGGGTGGCACTAAGACAGTAGGTGTTGAATAGCCTGGTCCCAGATCTGTTAGTGCTGTCTGACGGGGTGGCACTAAGACAGTAGGTGTTGAATAGCCTGGTCCCAGATCTGTTAGTGCTGTCTGATGGGGTGGCACTAAGACAGTAGGTGTTGAATAGCCTGGTCCCAGATCTGTTAGTGCTGTCTGATGGGGTGGCACTAAGACAGTAGGTGTTGAATAGCCTGGTCCCAGATCTGTTAGTGCTGTCTGATGGGGTGGCACTAAGACAGTAGGTGTTGAATAGCCTGGTCCCAGATCTGTTAGTGCTGTCTGATGGGGTGGCACTAAGACAGTAGGTGTTGAATAGCCTGGTCCCAGATCTGTTCGTGCTGTCTGATGGGGTGGCACTAAGACAGTAGGTGTTGAATAGCCTGGTCCCAGATCTGTTAGTGCTGGCCACTTTCACCGTGATCCTTAGCTATTTTTTGGTGCCATTCTGCTCCATTCATCAACGCAATATGTAGCGCTTCAAACTCAAATGCTTCAGGCTTCATGCGCCATCAGGAGTTTTCCATAGGAATGGGTGGACTACGTCAGTGCTATCACTATCTACTGGTTTTAATGAGAGCATTGTATTTGGTACAAATCATTCCCTAAATTCTAGACCTCAGCTGAATCTGGTAATGAATGGTGTGGCTGTTGAACAAGTTGAGGAGACTAAATGACTTGGCGTTACCTTAGATTGTAAACGGTCAAAACATATAGATTCAATGGTTGTTAAGATGTGGAGAGGTCTAGCCGTAATAAAGGGATGCTCGGCTTTTTTGACACCTCACTCCAAAAAGCAAGTCCTGCAGGCTCTAGTTTTGTCTAATCTTGATTATTGTCCAGTCATGTGGTCCAGTGCTGCAAGGAAAGACCTAGTTAAGCTGCAGCCCAGAACAGAGCAGCATGTCTTGCTCTTCATTGTAATCAGAGGGCTGATATAAATACTATGCATGCCAGTCTCTCTTGGCTAAGAGTTGAGGAGAGACTGACTGCATCACTTCTTCTTCTTGTAAGAAACATTCATGTGTTGAAAATCCCAAATTGTTTACATAGTCAACTTACACACAGCTCTGATACACACACTTACCCCACCAGACATGCCACCAGGGGTCTTTTCACAGTACCCAAAATACAGAACAAATGTAAGCGTACAGTATTATATAGAGCCATTATTAAATGTTACTCCGTTCCATCTCATGTTGCTCAAATAAACAGCAAACCTGGTTTAACAAAACAGATAAAGCAACACCTCACAACGCCTCTCCTCTATTTGACCCAGATGGTTTGTTGTGTACAGTATGTTTGATATGTAGGCACTGTGTGATGTTTCAAATGTATGTAGTTCTGTCCTTGAGCTGTTCTTGTCTATAAATGTTCTGTATTATGTCATGTTTCATGTTGGACCCCAGGAGGAGCTGCTTTCACAACAGCTACTGGGGATCCTAATAAAATACCCCCCCCAAAAAAAAATATATATATGGGAGGAAATGTCTAGGGGAGGTGGAAGCACCACATCATGTACTGGTGACATCACTGCTACAGGTAAGATATATTCAGGTTACGCCATCCACCTTGACTCCGTTACAGAACCTGTAACCTCACCTACAGACAGACAGGAGAGCAGAGATCCATACAGGATCTCTCTTGACCTCAGTCGTCGTTAACATTTTATACAGCACAATGTCCTAAATACATCAAATGACCTAGGATGAAATGAAACCCTGGTCATTGAATCATTTTTATTCAGATGGAGCAGTACATTAGCAGGACTGTGGATTATTGTCCACCATTATTGTCCATCACGTTGAGAGAGTTAAGAAAAATACAAGTGTAGCTTTGACATATTTATCTAGATTCTGGATCCTCAACAAAAGGCTCTGCAGCATCCGCTGAAAAAATCTAAAAAAAATATTGATATTTATTGAACTAGGCCTTTATTACTAATCACTTGGCGTCACCTCCCCGTCGACTGCACCCCCAATCCAAAACATGCGCCCATGCTCACTGGTGACTGGTCGTTGTTATTGGGTATTTAAAAAAAATAAACTATATATATATTATTCACAACTAAACGTATACTGGAAAAAATATTAACGCAACATTCACCAATTTCAAAGATTTCACTGAGTTACAGTTAATGAGGAAATAAATCAATTGAAAAAAATTCATGAGGCCCTGATCTATGGATTTACATATTTGTATTTGTATTTTATTTTACCAGGCAAGTCAGTTAAGAACAAATTCTTATTTTCAATGAAGGCCTAGAAACAGTGGGGTTAACTGCCTTGTTCAGGGGCAGAACGGCAGATTTTTACCTTTTACCAGCTCAGGGGGATTCGATCTTGCAACCTGGGCTGGCGTGGTTACACGTGGTCTGCGGTTGTGAGGCCGGTTGGACGTACTGGCAAATACTCTAAAACAACATTGGAGGTGGATTATGGTAGCAATTGTCTTACAACCGCTCTGGTGGACATCCCTGCAGTCAGCATGCCAATTGCACTCTTCATCAAAACTTGAGACATCTGTGGCCTTGTGTTGTGTGACAAAACTGCACATTTTAGAGTGGCCTTTTATTGTCCCCAGCACAAGGTGCACCTGTGTAATGATCATGCTGTTTAATCAGCTTCTTGATATGCCACACCGTCAGGTGGATAGATTATCTTGGCAAAAGAAATGCTCACTAACAGGGATGTGCACAAACATTTTGAGAAATAAACTTTTTGTGCGTATGGGAATCTTTTTTGGGAACTTTTATTTCAGCTCATGAAACATGGGACAAACACTTTACATGTTGCGTTCATATTTTTGCTCAGTATAGATTCAGTAGATGGCATAATTACCTAAACACATGATCCACCTACATTTCTGACAGAATCCAGAATGTCCTTCTTCTCCACTCTCTCTATCCTCCCCTTTCTTCTTGCTCACAGCTCCTGGCACATAAGTAGTCCTGGTGATGTGAAGTCTCCCGTATTTGAGTGTACATGTACTGTTTGATTCTCTCCGTGTGTGTGTTTGTGTGTATGTGTCAGTGTGTGTGTGTGTGTGTGATCAAGAGGCAGCCAGGGCCTTAACCAGGTAGAGCTTGTCTCCCTGCTCGCTGGTGAAGATGGGAGCCTTCTTGTAGTGTTCCACCAAGTCCTCCAGAGAACTGAACTTCCTCTGGCCAATGCAGTACAGGCCATCCTTCAACAGAACCTTGAAATGCTTGTTCTTCCCCTGGGCCTTCAGAGAGATGGAGAAATCATTGGGCTAGAGAGAGAGAGACAGAGAGACAGAGAGACAGAGACAGAGAGAGAGAAAGGTCAATACAAGCTGTAAACTGAGCAGACAAGTAAACACAGCCCTCGTGACAGATTCTTGTGACTGTAAGGCGTTTTCATCTAAAAGACCAATGAGAACCAACAGTTTCAAGTTGAATTAGTCGTCCAACCAAATGCAGGTTCCTCCTTGACAGGGCAGGGCTGAGTGCTACGCCACTGTTTATAAATAGAAGTATAGAACTATAAGAAATCTAAGATGTGTCAAATAAATGATGTTAACCTGCTAGTCTAGATGTCAAAATAAACCTCATTGGTTACAGCAGAGATAGATATATATATATATATCTCACACACACATAGTACCATTCAAAAGTTTGAAATGTCCTTGTTTTTTTTTTTTAAAAGAAAACCACATTATTTGTCCATTAAAATAACATCAAATTGATCAGAAATACAGTGTAGGCATTGTTAATGTCGTGAATGACTATTGTAGCTGGACACGGCTGATTCTTTATGGAATATCTACATAGGCGTACAGAGGCCCATTATCAGCAACCATCACTCCTGTGTTCCAATGGCTAATCCAAGTTTATCATTTTAAAAGGCTAATTGAGCATTAGAAAACCCTTTTGCAATTATGTTAGCACAGCTGAAAACTGTTGTCCTGATTAAAGAAGCAATAAAACTGGCCTTCTTTAGACTAGTTGAGTATCTGGAGCATCAGCATTTGTGGGTTCGATTACAGGCTCAAAATGGCCAGAAACAAAGAACCTTCAAGGCAGAGTTCCTCTGTCCAGTGTCTGTGTTCTTTTGCCCATCTTAATCTTTTCTTTTTATTGGCCAGTCTGAGATATTGTTTTTTCTTTGCAGCATCCTGGAGTCACCTCTTCACTGTTGACGTTGAGACTGGTGTTTTGCGGGTACTATTTAATGAAGCTGCCAGTTGAGGACTTGTGAAGTGTCTGCTTCCTGTTTCCATTGATCATCCTTGAGATGTTTCTACAACTTGATTGGAGTCCACCTGTGGTAAATTCAATTGATTGGACATGATTTGGAAAGGCACACACCTGTCTATATAAGATCCCACAGTTGACAGTGCATGTCAGAGAAAAAAACCAAGCCATGAGATCGAAGGAATTGTCCGTAGAGCTCCGAGACAGGATTGTGTCGAGACACAGATCTGAGGAAAGGTACCAAAAAACATCTGCAGCATTGAAGGTCCCCAAGAACACAGTGGCCTCCATCATTCTTAAATGAAATTAGTTTGGAACCACCAAGACTCTTCCTGAGCAATCGGGGGAGAAGAACCTTGATCAGGGAGGTTACCAAGAACCCAATGATCACTCTGACAGAGCTCCAGAGTTCCTCAGTAGAGATGGGAGAAACTTCTAGAAGGACAACCAATCTCTGCAGCACTCCTCCAATCAGGCCTTTATGGTAGAATGGCCAGACGGAAGACACTCGTCAGTAAAATGCACATGACAGCCAGCTTGAAGTTTGCCAAAAGGCACCTAAAGGACTCATAGATTCTCTGGCCTGAATGCCAAGCGAGTCGTCTGGAGGAAACCAGCCAGAGTCAGAGGACTGGAACCCGATCGAACATCTCTGGAGAGACCTGAAAATAGCTGTGCAGCGACGCCCCCCATCCAACCTGACAGAGCTTGAGGGGATCTGCAGAGAAGAAATGGGAGAAACTGCCTAAATACAGGTGTGCCAGGCTTGTAGCGTCATACCCAAGAAGACTCGATGCTGTTATTGCTGCCAAAGGACAGCAGAGTACCAAATAAAGGGTCTGAATACTTAAGCAAATGTGATTTCAGTTTTCTATTTTTAATAAATTTGCAAAAATGTATAAAAACCTGTTTTTGCTTTGTCATTATGGGGTATTGTGATGTCATTATGGGGTATTGTGATGTCATTATGGGGTATTGTGATGTCATTATGGGGAAGTGTGTGTAGATTGATGAGGGGAAAAAAATATTTAATCCATTGTAGAATAAGGTTGTAAAGTAACAAAATGTGGAAAAAGTCAAAAGGTCTGAAGATTATCCGAAAGCAATGTATACTGTATATATCTAAATTAAATAGTGCCCCTTGTGTGCACATTTGGTAGTACCGCATACCCCAGTATGGTACAGAAACGATATGACGGTGTGAACATCTGGATACAGCCACACCCCCTAGTTGCCCTGGATACAGCCCACCCCCTAGTTGCCCTGGATACAGCCCACCCCCTAGTTGCCCTGGATACAGCCACACCCCCTAGTTGCCCTGGATACAGCCACACCCCCTAGTTGCCCTGGATACAGCCACACCCCCTAGTTGCCCTGGATACAGCCCACCCCCTAGTTGCCCTGGATACAGCCCACCCCCTAGTTGCCCTGGATACAGCCCACCCCCTAGTTGCCCTGAATACAGCCACACCCCCTAGTTGCCCTGGATACAGCCCACCCACCCTGTGGGTGCATGAGTACATGCATGTGTACTAAGGTGTAGAGAATCAGAGCATGTGGTCAGTCCTGTTAGGGTTAGAATCAGAGCAGGTGGTCAGTCCTGTTAGGGTTAGAATCAGAGCAGGTGGTCAGTCCTGTTAGGGTTAGAATCAGAGCAGGAGGTCAGTAGGGTTAGAATCAGAGCAGGTGGTCAGTCCTGTTAGGGTTAGAATCAGAGCAGGTGGTCAGTCCTGTTAGGGTTAGAATCAGAGCAGGTGGTCAGTCCTGTTAGGGTTAGAATCAGAGCAGGTGGTCAGTCCTGTTAGGGTTAGAATCAGAGCAGGTGGTCAGTCCTGTTAGGGTTAGAATCAGAGCAGGTGGTCAGTCCTGTTCAAGTGATCAGCAGTCTGATGGCTTGTAGATAGAAACTGTTTCTGGGCCTGTTGGTATCAGACCTCATGCTCCGATATTGTCTGCCTGACAGTAAGGGAGTACACAGCTCATGGCTGGGGTGTGTGGGGCCATTGAGGATGCTTTCCTCAGGAACCGTTTCCAGTAGATGTCCTGGATGGGTGGGAGCACAGTCCCAGTGATGTACTGGGCCGTCTTCAACACCCCTCTGGAGGGCCTTGCGGTCGCGGACGGAGCAATTCCAGTACCAGGCTGTGACGCAACCGGTCAGGATGTGTTCTTGATGGTGCAGCGGTAGTATTTGGAGAGGATGGCTGAATATCTTTAGCTGCCTTGGGAAATAAAGACACTGTTGCACATAAAGGAACTTCAAACGTGTCTCTATTGCAGTCCCGTTGATGTGGATCGGGGAATGTTAACTCCTCTGCTTCCTGACGTCAATAAGTTCAGAAAAAAACTGTGCTTAACAAGTCACATGATAAGTTGCAGGGACTCACTCTGTGTGCAATAATAGTGTTTAACATGATTTTTTAATGACTACCTCATCTCTGTACCCCACACATACAATTATCTGTAAGGTCCCTCAGTCGAGCAGTGCGTTTAAAACACAGATTCAACCACAAAGACCAGGGAGGTTTTCCAATGCCTCACAAAGAAGGTCACCTATTGGTAGATGGGTAAAAATAAAATAAAAGCAGACATTGAATATCCCTTTGAGCATGTTGAAGTTATTATTTACATTTTGGATTATGTATCGATACACCCAGTCACTACAGCGATACAGGCGTCCTTCCTAACTCAGTTGCCGATGAGAAAGGAAACCGCTCAGAGATTTCACCATGAGGCCAATGGTGACTTTAAAACAGTTACAGAGTTTAATGGCTGTGATAGGATAAGATGGAGGATGGATCAGATAGTTCCTCCACAATACTAACCTAAATGACAGAGTGAAAAGGAGGAAGCCTGTACAGAATTAGAAAAGGAGGAAGCCTGTACAGAATTATGCATCCTGTTTGCAATAAGGCACTAAAGTAAAACTGCAAAACATTTGTCAAAGACATTAACTAAATGTCCTGAATACAAAGAGTGTTTGGGACAAATCCAACACAACACTGAGTACCACTCTCCATATTTTCAAGCATGGTGGTGGCTGCATGTCATCGACAAGGACTAGGGAGTTTTTTTAATAATGAAAAGAAACGAATATAGCCAAGCACAGGCAAAATCCTAGAGGAAACCCTGTTTCAGTCTGCTTTCCAAATGACACTGGGAGACAAATTCATCTTTCAGCCGGGCAATAACCTAAAACACAAGGCCAAATATACACTGGAGATACAGTTGACTACAATCTAAATGAAAATCTATGGCAAGACTTGAAAATGGCTGTCTAGCAATTACCAACAACAAAATCGACAGAGCTTTACGAATTAAAAAAAATTATCATATGCAAATGTTTCACAATCCAGGTGTGGAATGCTCTGAGAGACTTACCCAGAAAGATTCACAGCTGTAATTGCTGCCAAAGGTGCTTCTAACATGAACTGACTAAGGGGTGTGAATATTTAAGTAAATTAGATATTTTTGGATTTCATTTTAAATACATTTGCAAAAATGTATAAAATCATGTTTTCACGTTGTTATAAAAATGGGGGGAAAAACTAACAATTTACCCCATTTTGAGTAAAGGATGTAACAAAATGTGGAAAAAGTCAAGGGGAATGAATACTTGCTGAAGGCACTGTACATCAAAACACAATGCTGAAGACCCCTGCCAACTAAAATCAACAGACACACACACACACACACACACGTTTGGGGTCATTCATGTCCTTGTTTTTGAAAGAAAAGCACATTTTTTGTCCATTAAAATAAACATCAAATCGATCAGAAATACAGTGTAGACATTGTTAACTTCTTAGGGAGCGGCTGCATAGGTGACGGTTTTGGAGAGTCTGGCGTGCCCAAAGTAAAATGCCTGCCACTCAGGCCCAGAAAATAGGATATGCACATAATTAGTACTATTGGATAGGAAACACTCTGAAGTTTCTAAGAGTGTTAAAATAATGTATGTATGTGAGTATAACAGAACTGATATAGCAGACGAAAACCCGAGGAAAATCCATGCAGATTTGCAGTTTTTTTTGTAGATGACCTTCTTCTCCAAGTTGCCTATTGCATACAACGTTATGTAGGACTGAGACTGCAGTACCTATGGCTTCCACTAGACATCAACAGTCTTTATACAAAGACTGACATTTCTAGGAGTAAGCAGAACGGATAGGAAGAGGAAATAGTCAGGGGACCACTTTTGTAAACAAGGTTTGACGAGCGCGAGATTGTGAGCGCGCCCCAGTTTATTTTTCTTTCCTATCGTTCACGTTATCGTCCGGTTGAAATATTACAGTAAATATACATAAAAGGATACTTAAGGATACATTAAAAATTATGTTTGATTTGTTTGTAGAAAATGTATAGGTATAATTTGAACGTGTTCTCTTCACGGTTCAATGGGCGACTCAACGGTGGATTTTCTGATCATAACGCGCCAACCAAACAGAGATTTATGGATATAATAAATTACTTTTTCTAACAAAAGAACCATTGGATGTCTTCGTTGGACACTTGCGAAGCCCTCAGCAGAAGGTCTTCGAAAGGTAAGGGATTTGTTTTAGCTGTGATATGTGTTTTGTGTGACCCGCGCTGGTTTATGAATTTATGCTAATGCATAAATATTAGAGGTGCTACCCTCAAACAATCAAATGTTGTGCTTTTGCAGTAAAGCCTTTTTGAAATCTGACAACACTGTGATATTGCCAAGAAGCAGAGCTTTTGATGTCTATGCAACACTTGTATATTGATGAATGTTGCTGCAAGTCCAGCAGCAATGTTCCAACATCTAGTGGAAAGCCTTCCCAGAAGAGTGCAGGCTGTTATAGCAGCAATGTTCCAACATCTAGTGGAAAGCTTTCCCAGAAGAGTGGAGGCTGTTATAGCAGCAATGTTCCAACATCTAGTGGAAAGCCTTCCCAGAAGAGTGGAGGCTGTTATAGCAGCAATGTTCCAACATCTAGTGGAAAGCCTTCCCAGAAGAGTGGAGGCTGTTATAGCAGCAATGTTCCAACATCTAGTGGAAAGCCTTCCCAGAAGAGTGGAGGCTGTTATAGCAGCAATGTTCCAACATCTAGTGGAAAGCCTTCCCAGAAGAGTGGAGGCTGTTATAGCAGCAATGTTCCAACATCTAGTGGAAGGCCTTCCCAGAACAGTGGAGGCTGTTATAGCAGCAACGTTCCAACATCTAGTGGAAAGCCTTCCCAGAAGAGTGGAGGCTGTTATAGCAGCAATGTTCCAACATCTAGTGGAAAGCCTTCCCAGAAGAGTGGAGGCTGTTATAGCAGCAATGTTCCAACATCTAGTGGAAAGCCTTCCCAGAAGAGTGGAGGCTGTTATAGCAGCAATGTTCCAACATCTAGTGGAAAGCCTTCCCAGAAGAGTGGAGGCTGTTATAGCAGCAACGTTCCAACATCTAGTGGAAAGCCTTCCCAGAATAGTGGAGGCTGTTATAGCAGCAACGTTCCAACATCTAGTGGAAAGCCTTCCCAGAAGAGTGGAGGCTGTTATAGAAGCAATGTTCCAACATCTAGTGGAAAGCTTTCCCAGAAGAGTGGAGGCTGTTATAGCAGCAATGTTCCAACATCTAGTGGAAAGCCTTCCCAGAAGAGTGGAGGCTGTGATAGCAGCAATGTTCCAACATCTAGTGGAAAGCCTTCCCAGAAGAGTGGAGGCTGTTATAGCAGCAATGCTCCAACATCTAGTGGAAAGCCTTCCCAGAAGAGTGGAGGCTGTTATAGCAGCAATGTTCCAACATCTAGTGGAAAGCCTTCCCAGAAGAGTGGAGGCTGTGATAGCAGCAATGTTCCAACATCTAGTGGAAAGCCTTCCCAGAAGAGTGGAGGCTGTTATAGCAGCAATGTTCCAACATCTAGTGGAAAGCCTTCCCAGAAGAGTGGAGGCTGTTATAGCAGCAACGTTCCAACATCTAGTGGAAAGCCTTCCCAGAAGAGTGGAGGCTGTTATAGCAGCAACGTTCCAACATCTAGTGGAAAGCCTTCCCAGAAGAGTGGAGGCTGTTATAGCAGCAATGTTCCAACATCTAGTGGAAAGCCTTCCCAGAAGAGTGGAGGCTGTTATAGCAGTAATGTTCCAACATCTAGTGGAAAGCCTTCCCAGAAGAGTGGAGGCTGTTATAGCAGCAATGTTCCAACATCTAGTGGAAAGCCTTCCCAGAAGAGTAGAGGCTGTTATAGCAGTAATGTTCCAACATCTAGTGGAAAGCCTTCCCAGAAGAGTGGAGGCTGTTATAGCAGCAATGTTCCAACATCTAGTGGAAAGCCTTCCCAGAAGAGTGGAGGCTGTTATAGCAGCAATGTTCCAACATCTAGTGGAAGGCCTTCCCAGAAGAGTGGAGGCTGTTATAGAAGCAAAGGGGGGACCAACTCCATATTAATGCCCATGATTTTGGAATGAGACGT
Organism: Brachymystax lenok tsinlingensis; assembly: GCA_030435695.1. NCBI lineage: Eukaryota > Metazoa > Chordata > Actinopteri > Salmoniformes > Salmonidae > Brachymystax > Brachymystax lenok. The sequence goes on along the minus strand of CM059814.1, from coordinate 2,005,984 downwards.
TCGACGAGCAGGTGTCCACATACACTACATGACCAAAAGTAGGATCAGATACCTCTCGTGGAATGAAAAATAGAGCCTGATATTCTAAGAATTGATGTGTGTTGGGCCGGCGCGGGTTCATGGTCTGTGTATTCATTATAGCCTGTATAGACCACCGCCTGTATTGACCACCGCCTGTATAGACCACCGCCTGTATAGACAACCACCTGTATAGACCACCACCTGTATAGACCACCACCTGTATAGCCTATATAGACCACCGCCTGTATAGACCACCACCTGTATAGACCACCACCTGTATAGACCACCGCCTGTATAGACCACCGCCTGTATAGCCTGTATAGACCACCGCCTGTATAGACCACCACCTGTATAGACCACCACCTGTATAGCCTGTATAGACCACCACCTGTATAGACCACCGCCTGTATAGACCACCGTCTGTATAGCCTGTATAGACCACCACCTGTATAGACCACCGCCTGTATAGACCACCGTCTGTATAGCCTGTATAGACCACCGCCTGAATAGACCACCGCCTGTATAGCCCACCGCCTGAATAGACCACCGCCTGTATAGCCTGTATAGACCACCACCTGTATAGACCACCGCCTGTATAGACCACCGCCTGTTTAGCCCACCACCTGTATAGACCACCGCCTGTATAGACCACCGTCTGTATAGCCTGTATAGACCAACACCTGTATAGACCAACACCTGTATAGCCTGTATAGACCACCGCCTGTATAGACCAACACCTGTATAGCCTGTATAGACCACCGCCTGTATAGACCACCGCCTGTATAGACAACCACCTGTATAGACCACCACCTGTATAGACCACCACCTGTATAGCCTATATAGACCACCGCCTGTATAGACCACCACCTGTATAGACCACCACCTGTATAGACCACCGCCTGTATAGCCTGTATAGACCACCGCCTGAATAGACCACCGCCTGAATAGACCACCGCCTGTATAGCCCACCGCCTGTATAGCCCACCGCCTGTATAGCCCACCGCCTGTATAGACCACCACCTGTATAGCCTGTATAGACCACCACCTGTATAGACCACCACCTGTATAGACCACCACCTGTATAGCCTGTATAGACCACCGCCTGTATAGACCACCGCCTGTATAGACCACCGCCTGTATAGACCACCGCCTGTATAGCCTGTATAGACCACCACCTGTATAGACCACCGCCTGTATAGACCGCCACCTGTATAGACCACCACCTGTATAGACCACCACCTGTATAGCCTGTATAGACCACCACCTGTATAGCCCACCGCCTGTAGACCACCGCCTGTATAGACCACCGCCTGTATAGCCTGTATAGACCACCACCTGTATAGCCTGTATAGACCACCACCTGTATAGCCCACCGCCTGTATAGACCACCGCCTGTATAGACCACCGCCTGTATAGCCTGTATAGACCACCGCCTGTATAGACCACCGTCTGTATGGACCACCGTCCATACAGATCTGATCCCGCCAGCCTGGTCCCAGATCTGATCTCGCCAGCCTGGTCCCAGCTCTGGTCTCGCCATCCAGGTCCCAGATCAGGTCTCGCCATCCAGGTCCCAGATCAGATCCTCGCCAGCCTGGTCCCAGATCTGATCTCGCCAGCCAGGTCCCAGATCTGATCCCGCCAGCCTGGTCCCAGATCTGATCCCGCCAGCCTGGTCCCAGATCTGATCTCGCCAGCCAGGTCCCAGATCTGATCTCGCCAGCCAGGTCCCAGATCTGATCCCGCCAGCCTGGTCCCAGATCTGATCCCGCCAGCCTGGTCCCAGATCTGATCCCGCCAGCCTGGTCCCAGATCTGATCCCGCCAGCCTGGTCCCAGATCTGATCCCGCCAGCCTGGTCCCAGATCTGATCCCGCCAGCCTGGTCCCAGATCTGATCCCGCCAGCCTGGTCCCAGATCTGATCCCGCCAGCCTGGTCCCAGATCTGATCCCGCCAGCCTGGTCCCAGATCTGATCTCGCCAGCCTGGTCCCAGATCAGATCCCCGCCAGCCTGGTCCCAGATCTGATCCCGCCAGCCAGGCCCCAGATCTGATCCCGCCAGCCAGGCCCCAGATCTGATCCCGCCAGCCTGGTCCCAGATCTGATCCCGCCAGCCTGGTCCCAGATCTGATCCCGCCAGCCTGGTCCCAGATCTGATCCCGCCAGCCTGGTCCCAGATCTGATCCCGCCAGCCAGGTCCCAGATCTGATCTCGCCAGCCAGGTCCCAGATCTGATCCAGCCAGCCTGGTCCCAGATCTGATCCCGCCAGCCTGGTCCCAGATCTGATCCCGCCAGCCTGGTCCCAGATCTGTTTATGCTTTTGCCTACGCAGTGGTCAAGCCAATTGGCACGCCAGTTGTATAACGAGTTGGCAAGAGAGCAGAAAACAGACTGCCACCCAGGCTAGGCTACTGTGGCTGTAATAAAGTGTAGATGTGGTGGCAACATTTGAAATAGATATCAAATAGTCACAGCTAAAGATGTCTCTATGACTTTCGGAAGTCCACATCAGAGTTCGGGATGTAGGTACACACCGATGACCTAGTCTCTGATGAGGAAGTCTCCCTAACTTATAGACATCTAAAACCCAGGGCTATATATGAAGGTCAGGACTCACCGATGACTCAGAGTCTCTGATGAGGAAGTCTCCCTCCGCTCCTCTCTGGTTGAGAGCCACCTCGGCCTGATGCCGCGTCACCTTGCCATAGTACCACGGCTTCCCCGCAAACCGCCCCACCGTGGCCGGAGAGATGTAGTCACAGTCGGGTGTGGGCGGCCCCGCGTGGCCCGGTGAGGCATTCTCGGTAGTGGAGTCCTGCTGGGGAGGCAGCACAGTGACGTAGTTTTTAGGCACTAGTCCCAGCTGTCCGTCTGCTTTGCGACACTTCCACCACTCAGGGTCGTTGTCTGGTTTCTCTACCACCTCCATCACCTCTCCCTTCTCAAAGTTCAGCTCCTCGTCGTTCCCCGAGCTGAAAGGGTACAGCGCCTGCACCGTGTGGAGTCTCCGGTTCCCATTAGATGCACTGTGAACCACTGCCGCTAGCTTCTCAGTCAGTGACCCTACCGGGTCCCCCAAACTGTCGCCACCTCCTGTCCCATCTGCATCCTCCGTCACGTAGTTGGAAGGGAACCATCCGGAACACCCCTGGTACCCCCCACGCCACCAGCCATCGCTACACTTCTCCATGACGATGACGTGGGTGCCCTTGACCAACGAGAGCTCGTCCTCCCGCTCGGCGGTGTAGCTGAACTTGACGAGCGCCGGCAGGTTGAGGTCGTACAGGCGCTCGCCGTTGTCGGAGTACATGTCGGCGTCGGCGTTTGAGGCCGTGTCACGCATTCCCGTTTTCCGCTTCACCTTCCCGATGCCTGTTGGGAAACACCAGGAGAGGTTGTCACGGTTACTGAGAGGTTATTCAGACAGTTAAATATGATGGTCTGTTTAGGACAGGGAGCGATGCCACCATGAGATCTTATAAAAAGGTGGAACTTGTGTGTGTGATCATAGGTAATATACCATTTATCAGACACTTTTATCCAAGCGGGAAACACACCCACAATCCTGCCGTTGCAAACACCATACTCTACCAAGTGAGCCACACATGAACACAGTAGTGAGTACCTATTACCATCATCACCAGCAGTGGTGTAAAAAGTACCCAATTGTCATACCTTAATAGAAAAAAACTCAGGTAAAAGTGAAAGTCAAAAACTAAAATACTACTTGAGTAAAAGCGCAAAATTATTTGGTTTTAAATATATACGTAAGTATCAAAAATAAATGTAATTGCCCAAATATACTTAAGTATCAAAAGTATAAATTATTTCAAATTTCTTATATAACGGTTTTCTTTCAGTCTAAGACTCAGTCTATACCGCCTGGTATAGAGACAATGCAGCAGATTTTTTTGAGGATCTGAGAGCCCATGACAAATCTTTTCAGCAGTCTGCGGGGGATGAGTCATTGTTGTGCCCTCTGTGTGTGGACCATGATAGATCCTTAGTGATGTGGACACAGAGGAACTTGAAGTTCTCGACCCACTCCACTACAGCCTTGACGATGTGAATGGGATGTGTTCGGCCCTGTAGTCCACAATCAGCTCCTTTGTCAAGATCACATTGAGGGAGAGGTTGTTGTCCTGGCACCACACGGCCAGGTCTCAAACCTCCTCCCTGTAGGCGGTCTCATCGTTGTCGGTGATCAGGCCTACTACTGTTGTGTCATCGGCAAACTTAATGACGGTGTTGGAGTCACGCACGGCCAAGCAGTCATGGGTGAACATGGAGTACAGGAGGGGACTAAGCACGCACCCCTGAGGGGCCCCCATGTTGAGGTACAGAGTGGAGGATGTGTTGTTGCCTACCCTCACCATTTGTGGGCGGCCGTTCAATAAGTCCAGGATCCAGTTGCAGAGGGAGGTGTTTAGTCCCAGGTTTCTTAGCTTAGTGATGAGCTTTGAGGGCACTATGGTGTTGAATTCTGAGCTGTGGTCAATTAACAGAATTCTCACATAGGTGTTCCTTTTGTCCAGGTGGGAAAGGGCAGTGTGGAGTGCAATAGAGATTGCGTCATCTGTGGATCTGTCGGGGCGGTGGGTGTCTGGTATGACGGTGTTGATTTGAGCAAGAGACTATGGTGACACACTGACTATGGTGGTCTGCTTGAAACATGGGTCAGGGAGAGGTTGAAAATATCAGTGAAGACACTTGCCAACTGGTCAGCACATGCTCCGAGTACGTGTTCTGGTAATCTGGCCTTGTGAATGTTAGCCTGTTTAAAGGTCTTACTCACATGGGCTACGGAGCGTGATCACACAGTCATCCAGAATAGCTGGTGCTCTCATGCATGGTTTAGTGTTTACATGCCTCAAAGCAAGCATAGAAGGCATTTGGCTCATCTGGTAAGCTCACAACACAGGACAGCTTGTGGCTGGGTTTCCCTTCGTAATCCGTAATAGTTTGCAAGCCTTGCCACATCCGACGAGCGTCAGAGTCGGTGTAGTAGGATTCAATCTTGGTCCAGTATTGACCCGTTTCCTGTTTGATGGTTTGTCGGAGGGCGTAGGTTCTACAGTAGAGGCTAGGTGCCAGCCTCTCCCAGGGTGCAACAGTAGAGGAGGCTAGGTGCCAGCCTCTCCCAGGGTGCAACAGTAGAGGCTAGGTGCCAGCCTCTCCCAGGGTGCTACAGTAGAAGCAGGGTGCCAGCAACACCCAGTGGTAACTAGCCGTTCCTCTCCCTCTGACTCGCTTTGCTGGGAAAAGCCCCAGTCACATTTCACTGCTGCTAATTGCATTTCACTAATCACCTACTCATCCCAAACATCCTCAGGCTACCCTTTACCACAGCCCCCGGACACCACAGTCCCTCGCGCCACTTCTCCTCTCCGCCGCCTCGCTCCTTGTGTAGGCTTACCCTGCAGTGACATTTTGATAAATGTAACTCTCTCGGACAAGGTGAATCATCAATACATTGCCTGTATTTACCCCCCACAAAATTAAATGCTAATTAGCAGCGAATGTAGCTGTTAACCTCTTCCAGCTAGGTCCCATTTTCCGAATTTTAAGCCTGTCTGACGTGCCCAAAGTTAAATGCCTACCACTCATGGCCAGAAACTAGGATATTTACATATTTAGTACTATTGGATAGGAAACACTCTGAAGTTTATAAAACCATTAAGATATAGTCTGTGGCTATTCCAGAACAGATTTAGCAGGCAAAAACCAGAGAAATTTCTGTCCGAATTTATTTTTCTTTGGCTCTCCTCTCATTTTGAAGCCCATGTAATATTTTTCTATGGGGAATAGGACCGAGGTTGCAGTACTTATGGCTTCCACTAGATGTCAACAGTCTCTGGAAAGGGTATGGAGGAAAAAGCTCTGACCAGATCCTTAGAGAGAGAATTACTACGGGTAGGGAAAATAGGTAAACAGACGCGGCACGCTCACGAACGTGAACGCCCAGCGACCAACTTTCTTTTAGTCTTTTAACGCTTTCACTTACCGTTCTTGTAAAATATGATCGCTATTATTCATAAAAGAATACATAAGGATGCATTATTAATGATATTTGATTTGTTTGTGAAAAGATGAGAGGTATAATTTGAACGCGATCCCTTCACTGTAAAACGGCGAGTAGACTGACAATGCTTGGTGGAGTAGCTGAACGTAACGTGCCAAAAACAACGGATATTTATGGATATAATTATTTACTTTTTCTAACAAAAGAACCATGGATTATCTTGTTTGGACACTTGGGAAGACCTCAGAAGAAGTTATTTGAAAGGTAAGCGATTTATATTAGCTGTGATATGGATATTTTGAGAACCGAGCTGGATATGAATTTATGCTAATGTGGAAAATATGTGAGGTACTAGCCTCAAACAATCAAATGTAGTGCTTTACGTAAAGCCTTTTTAAAATCTGACAACGCAGTGATATTGCCAAGAAGCAGAGCTTTTGATGGCTATGCAACACTATGCAACACTTGTATATCGGGTTAAATATTACTGAATATGTATTACGAATATGTATTTTGAATTTGGCGCGTTATGTTTGCTCTGAAAACGATCCCGCTAAAGGGATCGGCGCGCTAAGAGGTTAAGAACTACAAATACCATGATCTGGACGAGACTGAATCGAGGCAAATAATTCCTGGATGAACTATCTAATGTTAACAATGACCTAATTTCTTTAAATGGACAATTCTGTGAACTGTCTTGTGCAAGATTTAAATTGACACAATATCTGTTAGCAAAAGTGTCAGCTAGCGATGACCTGCAGGAGTATGCTGGGATTTGTAGTTTTGCATGAAGTCTACTTTGATGCTAATTAACATTTTAGAATCTGAGAGTAAATGGGAGGCGAATATATTGTTAACAGGCACCTTGTGCAGAGTGATTTACATGGTTATCAAAACGTCACACCAGGGTAAGTCTACACAAAACACAGCCCTTATTTGAAGTGTTTCTAAAATCCCCTTTTGGAAAAATGAATGGTGAAAAAAACTATTGGAACCATTTCCGTTTGACCGCAAGGTTTAATGGGTATTATGACACCTCCACTGTGGGGCTCTATTGTCTCAAGGCTTAAAAGTCCTTTCACCTCGTCAGTTTCTGTCATGGAAAGAGCAGGTGCTCTTATTGTTTTGTCCACTCAGTATATTGGCCATTGCTAAAGCAACTTGAATTGTCCTAAGGGTCCTCTCTGTGTATGTAATATGGATCCCCATTAGTTCCTGCCAAGGCAGCAGCTACTCTTCCTGGGGTTTATTATGGATCCCCATTAGTTCCTGCCAAGGAAGCAGCTACTCTTCCTGGGGTTTATTATGGATCCCCATTAGTTCCTGCCAAGGCAGCAGCTACTCTTCCTGGGGTTTATTATGGATCCCCATTAGTTCCTGTCAAGGCAGCAGCTACTCTTCCTGGGGTTTATTATGGATCCCCATTAGTTCCTGCCAAGGCAGCAGCTACTCTTCCTGGGGTTTATTATGGATCCCCATTAGTTCCTGTCAAGGCAGCAGCTACTCTTCCTGGGGTTTATTATGGATCCCCATTAGTTCCTGCCAAGGCAGCAGCTACTCTTCCTGGGGTTTATTATGGATCCCCATTAGTTCCTGCCAAGGAAGCAGCTACTCTTCCTGGGGTTTATTATGGATCCCCATTAGTTCCTGCCAAGGCAGCAGCTACTCTTCCTGGGGTTTATTATGGATCCCCATTAGTTCCTGTCAAGGCAGCAGCTACTCTTCCTGGGGTTTATTATGGATCCCCATTAGTTCCTGCCAAGGCAGCAGCTACTCTTCCTGGGGTTTATTATGGATCCCCATTAGTTCCTGCCAAGGAAGCAGCTACTCTTCCTGGGGTTTATTATGGATCCCCATTAGTTCCTGCCAAGGCAGCAGCTACTCTTCCTGGGGTTTATTATGGATCCCCATTAGTTCCTGTCAAGGCAGCAGCTACTCTTCCTGGGGTTTATTATGGATCCCCATTAGTTCCTGCCAAGGAAGCAGCTACTCTTCCTGGGGTTTATTATGGATCCCCATTAGTTCCTGCCAAGGCAGCAGCTACTCTTCCTGGGGTTTATTATGGATCCCCATTAGTTCCTGTCAAGGCAGCAGCTACTCTTCCTGGGGTTTATTATGGATCCCCATTAGTTCCTGCCAAGGCAGCAGCTACTCTTCCTGGGGTTTATTATGGATCCCCATTAGTTCCTGTCAAGGCAGCAGCTACTCTTCCTGGGGTTTATTATGGATCCCCATTAGTTCCTGTCAAGGCAGCAGCTACTCTTCCTGGGGTTTATTATGGATCCCCATTAGTTCCTGCCAAGGCAGCAGCTACTCTTCCTGGGGTTTATTATGGATCACCATTAGTTCCTGCCAAGGCAGCAGCTACTCTTCCTGGGGTCCGGCAGAATTAAGGCAGTTATACAATTTTTTTTTAAACATTACAAAACATTCATTACAGAATTCACAACACACGAAGTGTGTGTCCTCAGGCCCATACTACACTACCACATATCAACAACACAAAATCCATGTGTACGTGTGTGTGTATAGTGCGTACGTTATCATGGTTGTATGCATGTTTGTGTTACTTCACAGTCCCCGCTGTTCCATAAGGTGTATCTCTCCACATGGAGAGAACCACAACACAGTGAAAAGAACGGAACAACAGTCCAGTACAAGCCCTGAGAACAGACCCAGTTAACTCACAACTAAAACGTCAAAAGTCAAGTTTGGAGCCCCTATCTAGCTGTGACTCTAACCCTCTATAAGGCCGTACTAGACTCCTAGACAAAACGCTATCTAGCTGTGACTCTAACCCTCTATAAGGCCGTACTAGACTCCTAGACAAAACGCTATCTAGCTGTGACTCTATCCCTCTATAAGGCCGTACTAGACTCCTAGACAAAACGCTATCTAGCTGTGACTCTATCCCTCTATACGGCCGTACTAGACTCCTAGACAAAACGCTATCTAGCTGTGACTCTATCCCTCTATAAGGCCGTACTAGACTCCTAGACAAAACGCTATCTAGCTGTGACTCTAACCCTCTATACGGCCGTACTAGACCCCTAGACAAAACGCTATCTAGCTGTGACTCTATCCCTCTATAAGGCCGTACTAGACCCCTAGACAAAACGCTATCTAGCTGTGACTCTATCCCTCTATAAGGCCGTACTAGACTCCTAGACAAAACGCTATCTAGCTGTGACTCTATCCCTCTATAAGGCCGTACTAGACCCCTAGACAAAACGCTATCTAGCTGTGACTCTATCCCTCTATAAGGCCGCACTAGACTCCTAGACAAAACGCTATCTAGCTGTGACTCTATCCTCTATAAGGCCGTACTAGACCCCTAGACAAAACGCTATCTAGCTGTGACTCTATCCTCTATAAGGCCGTACTAGACCCCTAGACAAAACGCTATCTAGCTGTGACTCTATCCCTCTATAAGGCCGCATACTAGACTCCTAGACAAAACGCTATCTAGCTGTGACTCTATCCCTCTATAAGGCCGTACTAGACTCCTAGACAAAACGCTATCTAGCTGTGACTCTATCCCTCTATACGGCCGTACTAGACTCCTAGACAAAACGCTATCTAGCTGTGACTCTAACCCTCTATAAGGCCGCATTACTAGACTCCTAGACAAAACGCTATCTAGCTGTGACTCTATCCCTCTATAAGGCCGTACTAGACCCCTAGACAAAACGCTATCTAGCTGTGACTCTATCCCTCTATAAGGCCGTACTAGACCCCTAGACAAAACGCTATCTAGCTGTGACTCTAACCCTCTATACGGCCGTACTAGACCCCTAGACAAAACGCTATCTAGCTGTGACTCTATCCCTCTATAAGGCCGTACTAGACCCCTAGACAAAACGCTATCTAGCTGTGACTCTATCCCTCTATAAGGCCGTACTAGACTCCTAGACAAAACGCTATCTAGCTGTGACTCTATCCCTCTATAAGGCCGTACTAGACCCCTAGACAAAACGCTATCTAGCTGTGACTCTATCCCTCTATAAGGCCGTACTAGACTCCTAGACAAAACGCTATCTAGCTGTGACTCTATCCCTCTATAAGGCCGTACTAGACCCCTAGACAAAACGCTATCTAGCTGTGACTCTATCCCTCTATAAGGCCGCACTAGACTCCTAGACAAAACGCTATCTAGCTGTGACTCTAACCCTCTATAAGGCCGTACTAGACTCCTAGACAAAACGCTATCTAGCTGTGACTCTATCCCTCTATAAGGCCGTACTAGACCCCTAGACAAAACGCTTTCTCCATAAATGGCACCCTTACATTTTCTATATAAAATCCCAATGAAGCCTTTATCGTTTCATTGGTGGTTTTATATGGAACCTTTAGGGGGACCACATGGAGAAACTGGTAACCAGTCTTTAGGGGGACCACATGGAGAAACTGGTAACCAGTCTTTAGGGGGACCACATGGAGAAACTGATAACCAGTCTTTAGGGGGACCACATGGAGAAACTGATAACCAGTCTTTAGGGGGACCACATGGAGAAACTGATAACCAGTCTTTAGGGGGACCACATGGAGAAACTGATAACCAGTCTTATACAGAACTAGCGAGGTGACAGTATTGTTATCACACTGGACATCAAGGGAATTGACTTAGCTCTTTTCCTCCACTATTCAAAACAACCGCTTTGCATTAAAATAGTTTGAGGTTGAGACTGATCACCGTTTGCCTGGCTGGCGTGCCACCCCCCCCCCACAGGTAATATCAGATAGCTATGGTGGTCAATGGTAGTTTGCATCCTCTGGAGTGATAGGAAGATGGACACTGGACTAAGATAAGAGGTGGTATCTAGGGCATCTTGTGTGTCTGTTGTGATTTCAACGTGTCTGAGCTTGTCAGTCCAGGGCTGTGCTGCTAGGTAGTTCTTCCAGTCCTAATAGTAGTAGTCATGTATAAGCCTGGCTGTCTAAGATGAGAGGACCGCCTGTCCTGACCTGATCTAAAAGGTATACATTCATTCATCAAAGTACTCTACTCTCAGGAACCAACAATATCACCAATGTATGGGACTGTGCGAGGCTTGCAATAGATCAGGAAAAGCTTGCACATTGTGCCAGTATCACTTAATTTAGCTAAGGAGGGACAGGAGGAGGAGGAGGAATTGTGAAACATTTGCTCATTATTCTGTTCAAAAATCTTCAAGCTCTGTCTGGTTGTTTATAATTTCTAGACAGCAGTTTGAAAATATTTTCAAGCAGATTTCAGTCAAAACTGTAACTCTGCCACTCAGGAACATTCACAGTTTTCTTGGTAAGCAACTCCAGTGTAGATTTGGCCTTGTGTTCTAGGTTATTGTCCTGCTGAAATGTGCATTTGTCTCCCAGTGTGTTGGAAAGCAGACTGAACCGGGTTTCCTCTAGGATTTTGCCTGTGCTTAGCTCTAATTCGTTTCTTTTCATCCTGAAAAACTCCCATGCCTTGCTGATGTCATTATGGGGTGTTGTGATGTCAGTATGGGGTGTTGTGATGTCATTAGGGGGTATTGTGATGTCATTATGGGGTGTTGTGATGTCATTATGGGGTGTTGTGATGTCATTATGGGGTATTGTGATGTCATCATGGGGTGTTGTGATGTCATCATGGGGTATTGTGATGTCATTATGGGGTGTTGTGATGTCATTATGGGGTGTTGTGATGTCATTATGGGGTATTGTGATGTCATTATGGGGTATTGTGATGTCATTATGGGGTATTGTGATGTCATTATGGGGTGTTGTGTGTAGATTGACGAATAAACAAATGAATGTAATTCATTTTTGAATAAGGCTGTAACTTTAACAGAATGTAGAAAAAGGAAAGGGGTCTTAATACTTTCTGAATGCACTGATATATCAGCTTTTCTGTCAGTCATATGATACTGGGGTTATTAGGAACAGTGGGTTAACTGCCTTGTTCAGGGGCAGAACGACAGATTATTTATCTTGTCAGCTCTGGGATTGGATCTTGCAACCACCCCAAATGGTGGTGTGGATGTTTCCACTGTCTGTCTATCAGGTTTATGGAGCTAGCTGTTCTTCAACAGACCCAGCCATCTGTCTCCCCCTCACTTCCTGTTGCTGCTCCTCAGGAGAAATGTGTCTCAAATTAGAGCTTCCGCTCCCTCGCTGGGGAGGCCAAGGCAGGAAACAGAAAGGAAAATGAGGGGGAGGGAGAGAATGAGGAGGAGAGGGAGGGAGAGAATGAGGGGGAGAGGGAGGGAGAGAATGAGAGGGATTTATTTGAGCAACATGAGATAGAAGGGAGTTCCATGCAATAATGGCTTTATATAATACTATACGTTTCTTGAATTTGTTCTGTATTTTGGGGACTGTGAAGAGACCCCTGGTGGCATGTCTGGTGGGGTAAGTGTGTGTGTCAGAGCTGTGTGTAAGTTGACTATGCAAACAATTTGGGATTTTCAACACATGAATGTTTCTTATAAAAAGAAGTGATGCAGTCAGTCTCTCCTCAACTCTTAGCCAAGAGAGACTGGCAGCATAGTGTTTATATCAGCCCTCTGATTACAATGAAGAGCAAGACGTGCCGCTCTGTTCTGGACTGCAGCTTAACTAGGTCTTTCCTTGCAGCACTGGACCACATGACTGGACAATAATCAAGATTAGACAAAACTAGAGCCTGCAGGACTTGCTTTGTGGACATTATCAGAGTCAGCTGAGGTCTAGAACTTAGGGAATGATTTTTTTTTTTTACCAAATACAATACTTTTAAATATGTTCAGGACTAGTTGATTACTAGCTACCCATTCACAAAATTACTGCAACTCTTTGTTTAGGGTTGCAGTAATTTCCCTAGCTGTGGTTGCTCATCAGCATACATATACACACAGACTTTGTTTAATGCCAGTAGCAGGTCATTAGTAAAAAATAAATAAAAGTAGAGGGCCTAGAGACCTGCCCTGCGGTACACCAAACTTGTTTGACATTAGAGACGCTTCCATTAAACAAAACCCTCTTTGTTCTATTAGATAGATTGCCATATTGTGGATTCAGAGCGGAGGTTGAAAAGCCATATCACGTACGTTTTTTCCTCAACAGGTTAGGGTCAATAATATCAAAGGCTGCACTGAAATCTAAACAGTACAGCTCCCACAATCTTCATATTATCAATTTATTTCAACCAATCATCAGTCATTTGTGTCAGTGCAGTACATGTTGAGTGCCCTTCTCTATAAGCATGCTGAAAAGTCTGTTAATTTGTTTACAGAGAAATAGCGTTGTATTTCGTGTAAGACAATTTTTTTCAAAAGTTTGCCTAGAGCTGGTAGCAAGCTGATTGGTCGGCTGTTAGAACCATTAAAAGACACTTTACCACTCTTGGGTAGCGGAATGACTTTGGCTTCCCTCCAGGCCTGAGGACAAAGACTTTCCTCTCGTCTCAGATTAAAGATATGACAGATAGGAGTGGCTATAGAGTCAGCTACCATCCTCAGTAGCTTTCCATCTAAGTTGTCAATGCCAGGAGGTTTGTCATTATTGATCGATAACAATAATTGTTCCACCTCTCCCACACTAACTTTACAAAATTCTAAAATTACAATGCTTTTCTTTCATTATTAGGTCTTTTATGCATGAATACGATGGCTCACAGTTTGTTGTTGGAATTTCATGCTTCACCAATAAAAGTCAAAGTAATTGGCAACATCAGAAGGGTTTGTGATAAACGACCCATCTGATTCAATGAAAGAGTTAAATCATTCATACTTGGTCATTTATCTTGGTTTCATAATAATATTTTTTTGTTGTCGGTTAAGTCACATAATTTCTCAATTTACAATAGGTTAACCAATCAGACGTGCAGCCAGACTTATTCACCAATCCTTTTGCCTCGTACCTCTCCATCATACAGCTTTTTAAATTCCTCATCAATCCACAGGGCCTTAACAGTTAGAACAGACAGTTGAATAGGTGCTGGAATATAATAATGACATATTAAGAGGAGAGGGGGGGTAAGAGAGGAGAGGAGGGTAATAGAGGAGAGGGGGTAATAGAGGAGAGGGGGTAATAGAGGAGAGGGGGTAAGAGGGGGTAAGAGAGGACGGTATATGAATTCAATAACTGGAAGAAACAACATTATGGACGTATCAACTGCAGCGTCTGAATGCTCCTCATCAGACCAAGAAACAGGGAGGGAGAGAACGAGGGGGAGGAAAGGACAGGGGGACAACCGAAAAGGAGACGGAGAGGGTAGGGAGAGGGGGGAGGAAACAGAAAGAGAGAAAGAGAGGGTAGGGGGGAGGAAACAGAAAGAGAGAAAGAGAGGGTAGGGGGGAGGAAACAGAAAGAGAGAGAACCAGGCTCCTAATGATTGTTCTGATAGTTTATTTAACAGGTATGTACGGTTTTAAAGAGCTCCTCTCATCCTAAAACAATCTAGCCTGTATCCCTCAACACAACTAGGCCCAGCCAGCTTGATCCCTCTCTCACACATCACAGAGAGAGGAGGTAGAGCAGTCATCACCCTACAGTAAAGAGGGTGATTACTAAACGGCCAGGGCCTTTGAAGAAGAATTGTAGCAGTGAGGAGACGAGGGTAAAGAGAGGAGACGAGGGTAAAGAGAGGAGACGAGGGTAAAGAGAGGAGACGAGGGTAAAGAGACGAGGGTAAAGAGAGGAGACGAGGGTAAAGAGAGGAGACGAGGGTTCCTGATAACTGGCAGCTGAGGAGGAGATACCCTTGAATCATCAATCGACAGACAGCGGGGAGGGCTGACCAACAAACCTGAGACCCTCCAAGCAGGGACCCTCCCTGGGCTACAGGGGAGTCAAACGACTAGCCACTCTTAAATTAGATTTACTATACGGACTGAAACCAGCTGGCCTTGTTTACTGCTTAGTAATGTACTCTACAGACTGAAACCAGCTGGCCGTGTTTACTGCTTAGTAATGTACTCTACAGACTGAAACCAGCTGGCCTTGTTTACTGCTTAGTAATGTACTCTACAGACTGAAACCAGCTGGCCTTGTTTACTGCTTAGTAATGTACTCTACAGACTGAAACCAGCTGGCCGTGTTTACTGCTTAGTAATGTACTCTACAGACTGAAACCAGCTGGCCGTGTTTACTGCTTAGTAATGTACTCTACAGACTGAAACCAGCTGGCCGTGTTTACTGCTTAGTAATGTACTCTACAGACTGAAACCAGCTGGCAATGTGTTTACTGCTTAGTAATGTACTCTACAGACTGAAACCAGCTGGCCTTGTTTACTGCTTAGTAATGTACTCTACAGACTGAAACCAGCTGGCCTTGTTTACTGCTTAGTAATGTACTCTACAGACTGAAACCAGCTGGCCGTGTTTACTGCTTAGTAATGTACTCTACAGACTGAAACCAGCTGGCCTTGTTTACTGCTTAGTAATGTACTCTACAGACTGAAACCAGCTGGCCGTGTTTACTGCTTAGTAATGTACTATACAGACTAAAACCAGCTGGCCTTGTTTACTGCTTAGTAATGTACTCTACAGACTGAAACCAGCTGGCCTTGTTTACTGCTTAGTAATGTACTCTAATGTACTCTAAATACTCTTGTACAGTTCCAAAACATGGATAAGAATTAGAAAGGATTATTATCCAGTAAAACCGCAGCACTATAGACCACAAGACTACAGCCCACTATAGACCACAAGACTACAGCCCACTATAGACCACAAGACTACAGCCCACTATAGACCACAAGACTACAGCCCACTATAGACTGCAAACTACAGCCCACTATAGACTACAAACTACAGCCCACTATAGACCACAAGACTACATCCCACTATAGACCACAAGACTACAGCCCACTATAGACTACAAACTACAGCCCACAATAGACTACAAACTACAGCCCACTATAGACTACAAACTACAGCCCACAAGACTACAGCCCACTATAGACTACAAACTACAGCCCACAATAGACTACAAACTACAGCCCACAAGACTACAGCCCACTATAGACTACAAACTAAAGCCCACTATAGACCACAAGACTACAGCCCACTATAGACTACAAACTACAGCCCACTATAGACTACAAACTACAGCCCACTATAGACTACAAACTACAGCCCACTATAGACCACAAGACTACAGCCCACTATAGACCACAAGACTACAGCCCACTATAGACCACAAGACTACAGCCCACTATAGACTACAAACTACAGCTCACAAGACTACAGCCCACTATAGACTACAAACTACAGCCCACTATAGACCACAAACTACAGCCCACTATAGACCACAAGACTACAGCCCACTATAGACCACAAGACTACAGCCCACTATAGACCACAAGACTACAGCCCACTATAAACTACAAACTACAGCCCACTATAGACCACAGACTACAGCCCACTAGACAACAAAGTACAGCCCACTCCAGCGTAGAAAACTACAGCCCACTCCAGCGTAGAAAACTACAGCCCACTCCAGCATAGAAAACTACAGCCCACTCCAGCATAGAAAACTACAGCCCACTCCAGCGTAGAAAACTACAGCCCACTCCAGCGTAGAAAACTACAGCCCACTCCAGCGTAGAAAACTACAGCCCACTCCAGCGTAGAAAACTACAGCCCACTCCAGCGTAGAAAACTACAGCCCACTCCAGTGTAGTGTACAAATAGAGAAAAATTAAGTAGGATTACAGAGGGTTGTGTATGTGTGTGTGTGTGTGTGTGTGTGTGTGTCAGGCTGCAATTACAGGCTTTAGCATCAGGCTATCCGACTGGTATCCGCCCCGTTCTACCAGCTCGGTTGAAAACACAGACAGCACCAACTAACAGACACAGACAGCACCAACTAACAGACAGCCCTGCTGGTCTCTCACATTGTGCAACACTCCCTAAACCAGAGAGAAACCAGCGAGAGGAAGAAGGAAATAACTTAGATCCAAACTCCGGGAGGGAAAACAAACACTGAACTTTGAAAACTCTCTCAAAACAGCTTTAGCTTTTTCCTAAGTAAAATCACACCAGAAACATTTTCCAGAAAGCCAGAGAATCTGGTAAGACCAGAAATGCTAAAACTCACGGAAAAAGTGCTTGAAGAGGTTAGCCATGTTCATTTTGGGCGCTCCCTTTCTCGCCCCCGGCCTCACTCTTCTCTCCCGGCCTCTCTCTCTCTTTCCCCACTTCCCACTACAGCTGCAGCCTTATTCTATGTGAACTACCAGAGAGAGGAATAGGGCAGGCAGCCCACTCCCTGGACATGTGACCTGACACAGCCAATAGAGAAAAAGGAAAGAGGCTTCACTGCCTGCTGAGCCCAGTACAGGCTTCTCAGAGGGAGGACACACACAGAGAGAGGGGGGGAGAGAGAGAGGGGGGGAGAGAGAGAGAGAGAGAGGGAGGCAGAGAGATGGAGAGAGAGAGGGAGGGCGAGAGAGAGAGAGGGAGGGGGCGAGAGAGAGACGAGAGAGAGGGAGAGAGAGAGAGAGGGGGCAGAGAGAGAGAGAGAGAGAGAGGGGGAGAGAGAGAGGGACGAGAGAGAGAGAGAGAGAGAGAGAGGGGGAGAGAGAGAGAGAGAGAGAGAGAGAGAGAGGGGGAGAGAGAGAGAGGGTGAGAGAGAGGGGGACGAGAGAGAGTGAGGGGGGAGAGAGAGAGGGGGCGAGAGTAAGAGGGAAAGAGGGAGAGGGGCGAGAGAAAGAGGGAGAGAGAGGGGAGGAGAGAGAGAGAGAGAGAGGGGGGCGTCTGTCTGTCTGTCTGTTAGCTACACAGCAGTGAGTCAGGACTCTGTGCTCCGGCTCCAGTTGCCTGTAGAGACGCGTTAATAACAAACAACCATCTGCAGACACACCATGACACACACTGACCCCACCCAACTCATCAACACCCAGATACAAACCAGACACACCATCACACACTCACAGCACCCAACCCAACTCATCCACACCCAGACCTCCAGTTACCCACTAGCGGTCGCCAACCTCCAGTTACCCTCTAGCGGTCGCCAACCTCCAGTTACCCTCTAGCGGTCGCCAACCTCCAGTTACCCTCTAGCGGTCGCCAACCTCCAGTTACCCTCTAGCGGTCGCCAACCTCCAGTTACCCTCTAGCGGTCGCCAACCTCCAGTTACCCTCTAGCGGTCGCCAACCTCCAGTTACCCTCTAGCGGTCGGCAACCTCCAGTTACCCTCTAGCGGTCGGCAACCTCCAGTTACCCTCTAGCGGTCGGCAACCTCCAGTTACCCTCTAGCGGTCGGCAACCTCCAGTTACCCTCTAGCGGTCGCCAACCTCCAGTTACCCACTAGCGGTCGCCAACCTCCAGTTACCCTCTAGCGGTCGCCAACCTCCAGTTACCCTCTAGCGGTCGCCAACCTCCAGTTACCCTCTAGCGTCGCCAACCTCCAGTTACCCTCTAGCGGTCGCCAACCTCCAGTTACCCTCTCAGCGGTCGCCAACCTCCAGTTACCCTCTAGCGGTCGCCAACCTCCAGTTACCCTCTAGCGGTCGCCAACCTCCAGTTACCCTCTAGCGGTCGCCAACCTCCAGTTACCCTCTAGCGGTCGCCAACCTCCAGTTACCCTCTAGCGGTCGCCAACCTATAGTTTTCCTCTATATAACCTTTTGAGTAAAGATCCCTTTCGCAGTCAAAAAGCAAGCAGAGATCTACATTTTAAAAAATTAACATTGAACCTGACACAAACAGTTCTGTAGGAATGAACTCTGTGTAGTAAGGCTCGTACGTTATCACAGCATATTGGCTTTATGCCTGGCCTGCCAAGATTGTTCTTCTCAGACCATATTATTATTTCAAAACTCCAGCTTTGATAACAAAATAGATTAGCTCATTTTATCCACCAGCCACCGCAGCAGGTAGATTTAACAATCTACCAGCTTCTCAGATTGTTTTACCAGGCCAAATATACTTCTGCCATTCTGACAGCAAAAACTAAAAACAGACGAGCTTTTGTAATGTTTCCAAAACCACAAATATTAAGAAGAAAATGTGGTATATTGATTAAAATAAAAATAAAAAAATAACCCTAAACATCACAGATGAGACAAATGTTCAGGAGGCTACCGTGGCAACGCAGGCACTAAAACAACAGTTCCAGTCGGCCCGCCAGTGAGATGTGGGAATTCGACTAGTGGTCGACGTGTCTTCGCCGAAGCATTCCCTGAAACTTCAAAAAGACCAACCTAGCTTGTGAACAAAACAACGCAAACAGCCGACAGAAGGACAAAAAAGGTTTAGTTTTACTTCTGAATAAATTACACCTGTTATGCCTGCTTCTAAAAATGAATCTTGACATCAATCACAGTGCGCACAGCTCCCCGGACAGGCATGTAGTTGCGCGTCACGTGAGGTGGGTCAGGACTCAGTGAGTGCGCGTGTGTTCAGGATTTCCTGTGTTTGAGTCAGACCTAAAGGCCGCTGTGCTGTGTGTGTGCGCGCGTTTAGAGTTTCCTGGGTTTGGGTAAACCTGGTTCTGACGCCTAGACTAGGCTACTATACACATCAACACCTAGACTAGGCTACTATACACATCAACACCTAGACTAGGCTACTATACACATCAACACCTAGACTAGGCTACTATACACATCAACACCTAGACTAGGCTACTATACACATCAACACCTAGGCTAGGCTACTATACACATCAACACCTAGGCTAGGCTACTATACACATCAACACCTAGGCTAGGCTACTATACACATCAACACCTAGACTAGGCTACTATACACATCAACACCTAGACTAGGCTACTATACACATCAACACCTAGACTAGGCTACTATACACATCAACACCTAGGCTACTATACACATCAACACCTAGGCTACTATACACATCAACACCTAGGCTACTATACACATCAACACCTAGGCTACTATACACATCAACACCTAGACTAGGCTACTATACACATCAACACCTAGACTAGGCTACTATACACATCAACACCTAGGCTAGGCTACTATACACATCAACACCTAGACTAGGCTACTATACACATCAACACCTAGGCTAGGCTACTATACACATCAACACCTAGGCTAGGCTACTATACACATCAACACCTAGGCTAGGCTACTATACACATCAACACCTAGGCTAGGCTACTATACACATCAACACCTAGGCTAGGCTACTATACACATCAACACCTAGACTAGGCTACTATACACATCAACACCTAGACTAGGCTACTATACACATCAACACCTAGACTAGGCTACTATACACATCAACACCTAGACTAGGCTACTATACACATCAACACCTAGACTAGGCTACTATACACATCAACACCTAGACTAGGCTACTATACACATCAACACCTAGACTAGGCTACTATACACATCAACACCTAGACTAGGCTACTATACACATCAACACCTAGACTAGGCTACTATACACATCAACACCTAGACAAGGCTACTATACACATCAACACCTAGACTAGGCTACTATACACATCAACACCTAGACTAGGCTACTATACACATCAACACCTAGGCTAGGCTACTATACACATCAACACCTAGGCTAGGCTACTATACACATCAACACCTAGGCTAGGCTACTATACACATCAACACCTAGGCTAGGCTACTATACACATCAACACCTAGGCTAGGCTACTATACACATCAACACCTAGACTAGGCTACTATACACATCAACACCTAGACTAGGCTACTATACACATCAACACCTAGACTAGGCTACTATACACATCAACACCTAGACTAGGCTACTATACACATCAACACCTAGACTAGGCTACTATACACATCAACACCTAGACTAGGCTACTATACACATCAACACCTAGACTAGGCTACTATACACATCAACACCTAGACTAGGCTACTATACACATCAACACCTAGACTAGGCTACTATACACATCAACACCTAGACTAGGCTACTATACACATCAACACCTAGACTAGGCTACTATACACATCAACACCTAGGCTAGGCTACTATACACATCAACACCTAGGCTAGGCTACTATACACATCAACACCTAGACTAGGCTACTATACACATCAACACCTAGACTAGGCTACTATACACATCAACACCTAGACTAGGCTACTATACACATCAACACCTAGACTAGGCTACTATACACATCAACACCTAGACTAGGCTACTATACACATCAACACCTAGACTAGGCTACTATACACATCAACACCTAGACTAGGCTACTATACACATCAACACCTAGACTAGGCTACTATACACATCAACACCTAGACTAGGCTACTATACACATCAACACCTAGACTAGGCTACTATACACATCAACACCTAGGCTAGGCTACTATACACATCAACACCTAGACTAGGCTACTATACACATCAACACCTAGACTAGGCTACTATACATATCAACACCTAGACTAGGCTACTATACACATCAACACCTAGACTAGGCTACTATACACATCAACACCTAGACTACTATACACATCAACACCTAGACTACTATACACATCAACACCTAGACTAGGCTACTATACACATCAACACCTAGGCTAGGCTACTATACACATCAACACCTAGGCTAGGCTACTATACACATCAACACCTAGACTAGGCTACTATACACATCAACACCTAGACTAGGCTACTATACACATCAACACCTAGACTAGGCTACTATACACATCAACACCTAGACTAGGCTACTATACACATCAACACCTAGACTAGGCTACTATACACATCAACACCTAGACTAGGCTACTATACACATCAACACCTAGGCTCAAACCAGCTACCAACCAGTATCAATACTGCAGTAGGTAGCTGTAACACAGGGACAACATCACTAAGCAGGAGAGAGACTCTGGGTGGGACAACATCACTAAGCAGGAGAGAGTCTGGGTGTGACAACATCACTAAGCAGGAGAGAGTCTGGGTGGGACAACATCACTAAGCAGGAGAGAGACTCTGGGTGGGACAACATCACTAAGCAGGAGAGAGACTCTGGGTGGGACAACATCACTAAGCAGGAGAGAGACTCTGGGTGGGACAACATCACTAAGCAGGAGAGAGACTCTGGGTGGGACAACATCACTAAGCAGGAGAGAGACTCTGGGTGGGACAACATCACTAAGCAGGAGAGAGACTCTGGGTGGGACAACATGGTTGAATCCCTAGGCTATAGTTGGAACCTGTAAAGGAGGCAGTGTGTTCTTCAAGTCCAGGTAAGACCTCTGTTCCCGGTGGCCATAGGAAGAAAGACACAAACAATCAACACCCCCACACACACACCACAACCCCCCACAATTTTTTTTTTTATGAAAACCAAAAATGCCCACCTTCCTGTTACCTAATAATTTATTTCACTGGACTGACAGCACCTGCAGCTGATGATGGTACTTTCAAGACAACTGGGAACTCTACTTGGAATTCCGAGTTGGATGACCGTTCAAAACAGTTTTTCCCCAGTCGGATCAAATTTTTTCAGTTCCCAGTTGCTGAACGCACTGAAGTCGGAGACTTACGCGTTCCCAGTTGTTTTGAACACAGCATTAGTCTCAGCAGAGGGTCCGCCTCTCACGGTCCCTGTTCTCTCCTTCCTTTCCTCCGGTGAGACTGACCAGAGAGAGGGGACACCGTCTTCCACCTGATGGTCTTTCCTCCGGTGAGACTGACCAGAGAGAGAGGGGACACCGTCTTCCACCTGATGGTCTTTCCTCCGGTGAGACTGACCAGAGAGAGAGGGGACACCGTCTTCCACCTGATGGTCTTTCCTCCGGTGAGACTGACCAGAGAGAGGGGACACCGTCTTCCACCTGATCGCGAAACTCGAGTTGCACCATATTTGCCCCATACACTGATTAATTCTTATGACCAGAGAAAGTGAAATATTCCTCGATATCAAAATAGGTCCGAGCTGCTATACACATCAACTGTACATCAATTGTAATTAATTTGGCTACTCATTTCATTGCAGCTGCAGCGCTAGGAGGGACAAGCGCATTTTATGTTTAATAGTGTTTTAACAAAAACAGTGTTGACAGCACTGAACAAAAAAAGTTAAAACACAAACTCACTCATTAAAGCAGCAGCTCTTTTGCTGTATATTCTTCAAATGATGTTTAATCTAGTGCACCTTCTGCCAACAGCACAGCCCCAATAAATAAAACAACCTGTAGAAAGCAGGGCAAACCTTTATCGTCGGCTTTCCTACAAAAATTTTGGCCGATCGACTAGCAATGCTGTACGTTGTTCTAAAACCATTTATTTGGTTAGCAGTAATAGCCTAAGCATTATGTGGATTCCTGCTATGAAAGGGTCTGCCCGTCCGTTTGGCTGCTGACTCCACCTCCGTCCACTGTGACACGAAGCAGGGACAGAACAAGCATAAGACGGTGATGCGTGGGAAAAAACTGTTTCCATGTTGTTCTAGTTACAGAGGGGAGAATCTCAGCTCTCCGTGAGAACATCATGTATTTCTCCCCTGTTACTATTGACTTAATGGCGTCACTTTACAACCGGAGTAGGCCGTGTCGTACGGTTTCGATCTGGAGTAGGCCGTGTCGTACGGTTTCGATCTGGAGTAGGCCGTGCCGTACGGTTTCGATCTGGAGTAGGCCATGTCGTACGGTTCCGATACGGAGTAGGCCGTGTCGTACGGTTCCGACCCGGAGTAGGCCGTGCCGTACAGGTTCTGACCCGGAGTAGGCCGTGTAGCTTGTAAGCTGAGGGGCGGGGGTGTGTGACTATTTGTCAATAACTGCTGGTGCACGATGTATAATATTAAAGAAGTCTCGAGGTATTGCTCGCCTGAGGTAGAGTACCTCATGATAAGCTGTAGACCACACTATCTACCAAGAGAGTTCTCATCTATGTTATTCGTAGCCGTCTACATACCACCAAAACCCGATGCTGGCACTAAGACCACACTCAACCAGCTGTATAAGCACATAGCCCATCTGTAAACAGTCCATCCTACTACCTCATCCCCATACTGTATTTATCTTGCTCCTTTACACCCCAGTATCTCTACTTGCACATTCGTCTTCTGCACATCTACCATCCCAGTGTTTAATTGCTATATTGTAACTTGTTCTCAACTAGCCTACCTGGTTAAATAAAGGTAAAATAATTTTTTTATAAATAAGGCCATAAGCAAACAAGAAAGGTTGCAAGTTGAATTCCCCGAGCTGACAAGGTAAAAATCGGTCGTTCTGCCCCTGAACAAGGCAGTTAACCCACAGTTCCCCGGTAGGCCGTCATTGTAAACAAGAATGTGTTCATAAATGACTTGCATGGTTAAATAAAAGGTACAAAAAGATATGACATGAAATAGCTTACTGTCTTACTAAGCACTAAGATATAGAGTCTTACTAAGCACTGGGGAATAGAGACTAAGCACTGGGGAATACTAGAGTCTTACTAAGCACTGGGGTAGAGTCTTACTCACTGGGATACTAGAGTCTTACTAAGCACTGGGGGATCCTAGAGTCTTACTAAGCACTGGGGGATCCTAGAGTCTTACTAAGCACTGGGGGATACTAGAGTCTTACTAAGCACTGGGGGATCCTAGAGTCTTACTAAGCACTGGGGGATACTAGAGTCTTACTAAGCACTGGGGGATACTAGAGTCTTACTAAGCACTGGGGGATACTAGAGTCTTACTAAGCACTGGGGGATACTAGAGTCTTACTAAGCACTGGGGGATCCTAGAGTCTTACTAAGCACTGGGGGGATCCTAGAGTCTTACTAAGCACTGGGGGATACTAGAGTCTTACTAAGCACTGGGGGGATCCTAGAGTCTTACTAAGCACTGGGGGATACTAGAGTCTTACTAAGCACTGGGGGATACTAGAGTCTTACTAAGCACTGGGGGATACTAGAGTCTTACTAAGCACTGGGGGATCCTAGAGTCTTACTAAGCACTGGGGGATACTAGAGTCTTACTAAGCACTGGGGGATACTAGAGTCTTACTAAGCACTGGGGGATACTAGAGTCTTACTAAGCACTGGGGGATACTAGAGTCTTACTAAGCACTGGGGGATACTAGAGTCTTACTAAGCACTGGGGGATACTAGAGTCTTACTAAGCACTGGGGGATCCTAGAGTCTTACTAAGCACTGGGGGATCCTAGAGTCTTACTAAGCACTGGGGGGATACTAGAGTCTTACTAAGCACTGGGGGATACTAGAGTCTTACTAAGCACTGGGGGATACTAGAGTCTTACTAAGCACTGGGGGATACTAGAGTCTTACTAAGCACTGGGGGATCCTAGAGTCTTACTAAGCACTGGGGGATACTAGAGTCTTACTAAGCACTGGGGGATACTAGAGTCTTACTAAGCACTGGGGGATCCTAGAGTCTTACTAAGCACTGGGGGATACTAGAGTCTTACTAAGCACTGGGGGATCCTAGAGTCTTACTAAGCACTGGGGGATCCTAGAGTCTTACTAAGCACTGGGGGATCCTAGAGTCTTACTAAGCACTGGGGGATCCTAGAGTCTTACTAAGCACTGGGGGGATCCTAGAGTCTTACTAAGCACTGGGGGATACTAGAGTCTTACTAAGCACTGGGGGATACTAGAGTCTTACTAAGCACTGGGGGATACTAGAGTCTTACTAAGCACTGGGGGATACTAGAGTCTTACTAAGCACTGGGGGATACTAGAGTCTTACTAAGCACTGGGGGGGATACTAGAGTCTTACTAAGCACTGGGGGGGAAATACTAGAGTCTTACTAAGCACTGGGGGATACTAGAGTCTTACTAAGCACTGGGGGATACTAGAGTCTTACTAAGCACTGGGGGATACTAGAGTCTACTACTAAGCACTGGGGGGGAAATACTAGAGTCTTACTAAGCACTGGTGGGGATACTAGAGTCTTACTAAGCACTGGGGGGAATACTAGAGCCTTGCCACTAATGTAAAGTAACTGTCTATTGAAACATTTTGTTATCGTTGCATATGATGAGAAAACGTTACATTTACCATGACTTTTCCCCTATATCCCTCAGCTCTAGCACCTCCCCTTTTCCCCTATATCACTCAGCTCTAGCACCTCCCCTTTCCCCCTATATCACTCAGCTCTAGCACCTCCCCTTTTCCCCTATATCACTCAGCTCTAGCACCTCCCATTTTCCCCGATATCCCTCAGCTCTAGCACCTCCCCTTTTCCCCGATATCCCTCAGCTCTAGCACCTCCCCTTTTCCCCTATATCCCTCAGCTCTAGCACCTCCCCTTTTCCCCTATATCCCTCAGCTCTAGCACCTCCCCTTTTCCCCGATATCCCTCAGCTCTAGCACCTCCCCTTTTCCCCTATATCATTCAGCGCTAACACCTCCCCTTTATCACTCAGCTCTAGCACCTCCCCTTTTCCCCTATATCCCTCAGCTCTAGCACCTCCCCTTTTCCCCGATATCCCTCAGCTCTAGCACCTCCCCTTTTCCCCTATATCATTCAGCGCTAACACCTCCCTTTATCACTCAGCTCTAGCACCTCCCCTTTTCCCCTATATCCCTCAGCTCTAGCACCTCCCCTTTTCCCCGATATCCCTCAGCTCTAGCACCTCCCCTTTTCCCCTATATCATTCAGCGCTAACACCTCCCTTATATGTATTGTGATTCAAATCAAATCAAATGTTTATTTGTCACATACACATGGTTAGCAGATGTTAATGCGAGTGTAGCGAAATGCTTGTGCTTCTAGTTCCGACCATGCAGTAGTATCTAACAAGTAATCTAACAAATTCACAACAACTACCTTATACACACAAGAGTAAAGGAATGAATAGGAGTATGTACATATAAATATATGGCTGAGCGATGGCTGACCGGCATAGGCAAGATGCAGTAGATGGTATGGAGTACAGTATATACACACACATATATATATATATATATATATATATATATATATATATATATGAGATGAGTAATGTAGGATATGTAAACATTATATAAATGGCATTGTTTAAAGTGGCTAGTGATACATTATTTCATACAATTATAATTATTAAAATTGGACATTAAGATTCTCATTATATTATATAGAAATATTGTGATGTTAGGACAGTTTCTGACCTAGTGTGTCTTTGAGGTTCTTGACGATGGATGCCTTCCTGGCGCTGTTCTTCCTCTCGACGTAGTTGGATGGTACGAAGCCGGTCTTGTTGGTGGCGTTACGGACCCTCCACCAGGACTTACTGTCGTCCAGCAGCCACAGCCGCTCGTTCTTCTTAATGTCCAACTCCTGGTCCTGCTGAGCCAGGTAGTCAAATTTGGCGATGACAATCACCTCTTCCGTCATCTTGGACCTCTGGACCAAAGAGAGAGAGAGAGAGAGAGAGAGAGAGAGAGAGAGAGAGAGAGAGAGAGAGAGAGAGAGAGAGAGAGAGAGAGGATATACAGTTTAGTTCTGTCATCTTGGACCTGGGGTCCTGTGTGACTGGCAGATAACTGTGCGCACTGCGCGGGAGAGCTTCTGGGGCCAACGAGACGTAGGTCTATCCCTGTTCTAATGAGATATCTACACAGCTCCTTCAGCATTCAGATGCTTCTAAAATGGCTTTCGCAATGTCAAATCATAGGCTTTATTAGTTGAGCGACAACCAATGTAATTTGCTGGGTCATTGTTACTAGGCCCGCTGTATAAAATTGTGTTTTACGCCACTGCTGATTGTTTGTTTTTTTCAAATCGTTCAGATTTTATTAAAGATTGTTCAGGTTCACCATTGGTTTTGGTAGTTGTATTTGGTCAATTTTACACTAACAGAGGCCATTTCATGAAGGACACAGCGTGTCCGTTAGGCGGTAACAGCCCGGCTTTTGGCCAATAAAAAAAAAAAGTGAAAAGCAGATCAAGAAATGTATTTATGGCCAATTGTCAGTGAGAAGAAAATAAAATCCCATTGAGAAAATGTTTAACCTCTTCATTGATGGATGGTTAATAGGTTAATTTGCATCATTTAGTGGAAGCAAAATTGGGTGTGTACAGTATATTCGTTATGCATCTTATCACATGCGCACAGATATACAGTCTGTGAGCGGATAATCTGTCACAAAGCGCAAGAGCTGACTCTACAGCATCTCAAACAGCAAATGCATCCCCAACGGAAGACAGGCTTCGTCAGCGCCTCACACACCACTCTGCAATGAGCTGGAGGCAGTATGCATTTTGTTAAACATATAATTAACTAATTAATTGTTAATTAATAATAACAATTCTTAATTGTTGGAAACTTTTAACGTTTTACTACGAGGCATGTATTACCTTGCTTCAAAATAGCCTAGGCAATTATTTTAGAATACACTTCCTTTCGTTGTCCAGTAGCCAAAAGGCACTAACCTAGTCATATCGGCGTCCCAACGCTAGTCGTTACATCTTTAGATCTCCCCTCTTTCTAAATGTCTAACGGATGTTTCCGTCTCTGTCACACGAAACCACTCACACACAGTGCGCTTTTGACAACCGCGTTTTCCGCTAATTGCATTATGGGAAGGAGCATCCGCGCGTAGCCTACTGCCTCTTCTGCACTTAAGGGGGCAAATAATAGTCTAGCAACATTTTAAGCTCAAGTTCCTGTTGCATCAAACTTACGTTTTTCTTTTCATGTAGCCTAGTTTGTAACAGTGCTAAAGTTGTCTATCAACTGTAAAATGTGAACAGAACCAACTGAGATATCTGATCATCAATAGACTAGAGAAAAATAAGATGTTTAACCCAGAAGCCACATACCAGCTGCCAAACTAACCCTGATTCAGATGACCATCCTACCCATGCTAGATTACGGAGACATAATTTATAGATCGGCAGGTAAGGGTGCTCTCGAGCGGCTAGATGTTCTTTACCATTCGGCCATAGGATTTGCCACCAATGCTCCTTATAGGACACATCACTGCACTCTCTACTCCTCTGTAAACTGGTCATCTCTGTATACCCGTCGCAAGACCCACTGGTTGATGCTTATTTATGAAACCCTCTTAGGCCTCACTCCCCCCTATCTGAGATATCTACTGCAGCCCTCATCCTCCACATACAACACCCGTTCTGCCAGTCACATTCTGTTAAAGGTCCCCAAAGCACACACATCCCTGGGTCGCTCCTCTTTTCAGTTTGCTGCAGCTAGCGACTGGAACGAGCTGCAACAAACACTCAAACTGGACAGTTTTATCTCCATCTCTTCATTCAAAGACTCAATCATGGACACTCTTACTGACAGTTGTGGCTGCTTTGTGTGATGTATTGTTGTCTCTACCTTCTTGCCCTTTGTGCTGTTGTCTGTGTCCAATAATGTTGTACCATGTTGTTGTCATGTTGTTGTCATGTTGTGTTGCTACCATCAGGTTTAATAACATGTTGAAATGGTGAAGCTTCTTACCATATCCTACCTTTATTATCTTTAAGCAAAAATTCCTCCCGCTTAAAGGAATACTTCGGTATTTTGGCAATGCCCCATTATCTACACTGAACAAAAATATAAAACACAACATGTAAAGTGTTTGTCCCATGTTTCATGAGCTGAAATAAAATCTCAGAATTGAAAAGCTTATTTCTCTACATTTTTGTACATAAATTTGTTTACATCCTGTTAGTGAGCATTTCTCCTTTCCTAAGAAAATCCATCCACCTGACAGGTGTGGCATATCAAGAAGCTGATTAAACAGCATGACCATTACACAGGTGCACCTTGTGCTGGGAATCGAACCAGGGTCTGTATTGACACCTCTAGCACTGAGATAGAGGGCCTTAGACCACTGTATTTCTGTCTGTAATAAAGCCGTTTTGAGGGGGAAAAAACTATTCTGATATGCTGGGCCTGGCTCCCCAGCGAGTGGGCCTGGCTCCCCAGCGAGTGGGCCTGGCTCCCCAGCGAGTGGGCCTATACCCTCCCAGGCCCACCCATGGTTGTGGCCCTTCCCAGTCATGCCAAATCCATAGATTAGGGCTTAATTTATTTATTTTAATTGACTGATTTCATTAGGCAGGGCAGGGTAGCCTAGTGGTTAGAGCGTTGGACTCGTAACAGAAAGGTTGCAAGTTCAATTCCCCGAGGTACAAATCTGTCGTTCTGCCCCTGAACCGGCAGTTAACCCACTGTTCCCTGGTAGGCAGTCATTCAAAATAAGAATTGGTTCTTAAATGACTTGCCTAGTAAAAAAATGTTATATGAACTGCAGTGTGCACATTGAACGCAAACCAAAAGTACAGCAGCTCTCACAGCGTTTCAACCCCCCCCCCCATCCACCGCAACAATGTTGCACATGATCTAGGTATCCCAAGGTGCACGGTGCACAGCTTCCTCCCAGTGCAACACAGGGCTGGTGAGAGAGACGTCTTTACGATGAGAAGGCAGAGTGATAGTTCCCCATCGGAGGGACGAGACCAATAGATTGTCCACAGACTGGAGTTTGGAGTGAACAAAGGGGTAAAACATCCATACAGTTTGACACATATCACAATATTCATGCACAATATTATATCGATATTTCAAATGAAGTCTGCTTTACCTGTGACAAAACAGCTGTATTTTCAACCTATAGCTTGTTCACCATCTTCTTTTTAAATTTGTGAGCCAACATGGTTTTAGCACTTATTTCTCTGCCATTGTCTCATGCTCTCGCGTCTCTCTGCAGCAGACAGATAGCAAGCAATATGTCTGGAACATCGAATCACAATACATACTCTACTCCTCCATCTACCCAGGTCTCTACTCCTCCATCTACCCAGGTCTCTACTCCTCCATCTTCCCAGGTCTCTACTCCTCCATCTACCCAGGTCTCTACTCCTCCATCTACCCAGGTCTCTACTCCTCCATCTACCCAGGTCTCTACTCCTCCATCTACCCAGGTCTCTACTCCTCCATCTACCCAGGTCTCTACTCCTCCATCTACCCAGGTCTCTACTCCTCCATCTACCCAGGTCTCTACTCCTCCATCTACCCAGGTCTCTACTCCTCCATCTACCCAGGTCTCTACTCCTCCATCTACCCAGGTCTCTACTCCTCCATCTTCCCAGGAGATTGTAGAATCTGGGTCGGTGCTCGGAAGCAGTGAAACAGCAACGGTGTTCCCTGAGACAGACAGAGATAGCAGAGTAACCTAACCCCTCAGACAGGTTGCTAAAAATCAGGCTGCCACCCCTCCGGCACCAATTCTACACTTCCTTACAGCGCACGCACGGAGTGTCTGAACCCAGAATGGACAGACCAGTTTAGAGAAGACTAGGTAGAGTTACAATTGGGTGTGATTTTACCGATTACACCTAACCAAGATAAGTATCTGACCCCAAAAACTGCAGTTGACACCAAATCTCTGCATCTCCTGCATCTCCTGACAGCCGTCCCAAATCCTCTCAAAACAAACAAAAAAAAACCAGCATTGACGCAGCAAGTGGTCATGGGAGACTTGGAGACCGGGCCTGCTGTGAGACAGGAAGAGGGGACACAGTAGAGAACGGGGGTGACGCAACACCCCTCTGACAGAGAGAGCTAGAGAACCATGAGGTCAAGAGGTCAGAGTTTAGACAAGATCACCTTATCTTCCCCTAGCATCACTTAACGCGCCGTAGGGTTGTCACGGTACCAGTATCGCGATACTAGGAAGGGAGGAAACCAAACCACAACACAAAATGTTCAATACCACCATACAACAATATCACCAATGTGTGTGTCTGTACCTGTGTGTACCTGTGTGTGTGTCTCTTCACAGTCCCCGCTGTTCCAGAAGGTGTATTTTTATCTGTTTTTATAATCTGATTCTACTGCTGCATCAGTTACCTGATGTGGAATAGAGTTCCATGTAGTCATGGCTCTATGTAGTACTGTGCGCCTCCCACAGTCTGTTCTGGACTTGGGGACTGTGAAGAGACCTCTGGTGGCATGTCTTGTGGGGTATGTATCGGTGTCTGAGCTGTGTGCCAGTAGTTCAAACAGACAGCTCGCAACATTCAGCTTGTCAACACTTCTTACAAAAACTAGTTGTGAGGAAGTCAATCTCTCCTCCACTTCAAACCATGACATTCACATGCATGTCATTAGTGAGAGAAAACAGAGGGAAAACAGAGTGAGTAGAGAGAAAACAGAGAGAGTAGAGAGAGTAGAGAGAAAACAGAGAGAGTAGAGAGAAAACAGAGAGAGTAGAGAGAAAACAGAGAGAGTAGAGAGAAAACAGAGAGAGTAGAGAGAAAACAGAGAGAGTAGAGAGGGAAAACAGAGAGTAGAGAGAAAACAGAGGGAAAACAGAGAGAGTAGAGAGAAAACAGAGGGAAAACAGAGAGAGTAGAGAGAAAACAGAGAGAGTGGAGAGAAAACAGAGGGAAAACAGAGAGAGTAGAGAGAAAACAGAGAGAGTAGAGAGAAAACAGAGGGAAAACAGAGAGAGTAGAGAGAAAACAGAGGGAAAACAGAGAGAGTAGAGAGAAAACAGAGAGAGTAGAGAGAAAACAGAGGGAAAACAGAGAGAGTAGAGAGAAAACAGAGGGAAAACAGAGAGAGTAGAGAGAAACAGAGAGAGTAGAGAGAAACAGAGGGAAAACAGAGAGAGTAGAGAGAAAACAGAGAGAGTAGAGAGAAAACAGAGGGAAAACAGAGAGAGTAGAGAGAAAACAGAGAGAGTAGAGAGAAAACAGAGAGAGTAGAGAGAAAACAGAGAGAGTAGAGAGAAAACAGAGAGAGTAGAGAGAAAACAGAGAGAAAACAGAGGGAAAACAGAGAGAGTAGAGAGAAAACAGGGAGAGTAGAGAGAGTAGAGAGAACAGAGAGAGTAGAGAGAAAACAGAGAGAGTAGAGAGAAAACAGGGAGAGTAGAGAGAGTAGAGAGAACAGAGAGAGTAGAGAGAAAACAGAGAGAGTAGAGAGAAAACAGAGAGAGTAGAGAGAAAACAGAGAGAGTAGAGAGAAAACAGAGAGAGTAGAGAGAAAACAGAGAGTAGAGAGAAAACAGAGCGAGTAGAGAGAGTAGAGAGAAAACAGAGAGAGTAGAGAGAAAACAGAGAGAGTAGAGAGAAAACAGAGAGTAGAGAGAAAACAGAGCGAGTAGAGAGAAAACAGAGAGAGTAGAGAGAGTAGAGAGAAAACAGAGAGAGTAGAGAGAAAACAGGGAGAGTAGAGAGAGTAGAGAGAACAGAGAGTAGAGAGAAAACAGAGAGAGTAGAGAGAGTAGAGAAAACAGAGCGAGTAGAGAGAAAACAGAGCGAGTAGAGAGAAAACAGAGAGAGTAGAGAGAAAACAGAAAGAGTAGAGAGTAGAGAGAAAACAGAGAGAGTAGAGAGAGTAGAGAGAAAACAGAGGGAGAAAAAAGAGAGAGAACAGAGCGAGAACAGGGCAAACAACATTGTGTGAAATCAGTTGGTTAGCCAGCCTCCCCCTGGGATAACCATTTCCCAGAGTTCGGAATGCCAGAAATAGATCCGACATCTGTACCAGACCAACTGAGAATAGAGTTCCACTGGCTCACAATTATCGTATAACCATGTAATCAACGGCTATGCATGAAACCTGTCATGAATAAAATAACATTCATAAATGCTTAAAGGACCCCCACACATACAGGAAGTTGTCCCTACTATTTCAACGTAATTTCCTGTCCTAGAGAGGAAATGCACGATTAGGTTCCACCTCAGAAGAATGACAAAGGCTACATACAGAGCATTCGGAAAGAATTCCGACCGCTTGACTTTTTCCACATTTGGTTACGTTACAGCCTCATTCTAAAATAGATTAAAATGTTCTTTTATTTTCTATCTACACAAAATACCCCATAATGACCAGGCAACAACAGGTTTAATAAAAACTGAAATGTCACATTTACATTCGTATTCAGACCCTTTACTCAGTACTTTGTTGAAGCACCTTTGGCAACGATTACAGTCTTCTTGGGTATGATGCTACAAGCTTGGCACACCTATATTTGTGGAGTTCCTCACATTCTTCTCTGCAGATCCTCTAAAGCTCTGTCAGGTTGGATGGGGAACGTCGCTACACAGCTATTTTCAGGTCTCTCCAGAGATGTTAGATCGGGTTCAAGTCCGGGCTCTGGCTGGGACATTCAAGGACATTCAGAGAGTTGTCCCAAAGCCACTCCTGCGTTGTCTTGGCTGTGTGCTTAGGATCGTTGTCCTGTTGGAAGGTGAACCTTCGCCCCAGTCTGAGGTCCTGAGCGCTCTGGAGCAGGTTTTCATCTGTACTTTGCTCCGTTCATCTTTCCCTCGATCCTGACTAGTCTCCCAGTCCCTGCTGCTGAAAAACATCCCCACAGCATGATGCTGCCACCACCATGCTTCACCGTAGGGATGGTGCCAGGTTTCCTCCAGACATGACGCTTGGCATTCAGGCCAGAGAGTTTATTCTTGGTTTCATCAGACCAGAGAATCTTGTTTCTCATGGTCTGAGAGTCTTTAGGTGCCTTTTGGCGAACTCCAAGCGGGATGTCATACCTTTTACTGAGGAGTGGCTTCCGTCTGGCCACTCTACCATAAAGGCCTGATTGGTGGAGTGCTGCAGAGATGGCTGTCCTTCTGGAAGTTTCTCCCAACTCCACAGAGGAACTCTGGAGTGACCATCAGGTTCTTTGTCACCTCCCTGACCAAGGCCCTTCTCCCCAGATTGCTCAGTTTGGCCGGGCGGTCAGCTCTAGGAAGAGTCTTGGTGGTTCCAAACTTCTTCCATTTAAGAATGATGGAGACCCACTGTGTTCTTGGGAACCTTCAATGCTGCAGAAATGTTTAGGTACCCTTCCCCCAGGATCTGTGCCTCGACACAATCCTGTCTCGGAGCTCTACGGACAATTCCTTCGACCTCATGGCTTGGTTTTTGCTCTGACACACACATATTATAAAAACCTGTTATTTTGTCATTTATGGGATATTGTGTGTAGGTTGCGGAGAAAAAAAATTATATATATTTGATCAATTATAGAATAATAACGTAACAAAATGTGGGAAAAGTCAAGGGGTCTGAATACTTTCTGAATGCGCCGTGCAGACCGAGATCTACCACAATATGTGCACTCTGTAGTCGTCTCTTATCCACTATATCCCTTGTAGGGCCCTATAAAATCTGGTGCCTGATTCAGTTGAGTTTTTCCAGGTGTCCGTTTTACCCGAGCAAATTGGGCATTCTAAAAGACCACAACAATGCTTAAAAACACACCAGGCGGTCACTTTCGGGTGCAGTTGACCTGTAATTCAACTGCGTACCATCCAGAGACCGTGGTTTGGTTAGCTTCTGTAGCGCTCGTGTGATTGCAGAGTTTGCAAAACAAAATGGCCACCGGATTGATGCAAATAATCGTGACATCATTCTACTAGGTATCATAAGCATCATCATTAACGGCTACACAAAGTACACACACACAAAGTACACACACACACACAAAGTACACACACACACAAAGTACACACACACACACACACAATACATTTAGGTGATTTTCCTACTAAGTTCAATACATTTTTTTATATTATTGAATTCCGTTTTAACGTCTGGATTCGGTGACTTTTACAAAACCAGGATACTACACAATTGGCCCAACGTCGTCCGGGTTTGGCCGGTGTAGGCCGTTATCATAAATAAGAATTTGTTCTTAACTGACATGCCTAGTTAAATAAAGGTTTCCTACTACCTTGATATAGGCCTGAATCTCCTCCACCCCGGTAGGTGACGCACCAGAACCTGATATCTCGATTTACTGAATCCTCTATTTCCCCAACCAACTAAAGACTTCCTGCACCTGCCTGCGTCAGTGCAGCTTGCACATCTGCGTCGCCACCCTGCCTAGCTCAGCCTGCCAGCTCCACATCAATCCAGGCCGGCCGGCCGTCCGTCCGGGGTAACAGGAGAAATACAAAATAAACCAGGAAAATAAATGATCATAGTGATCGACCTGACAGACTGACTGTCGTGAAATTGCCAAAAAACACAGGAGTCATGATCTCCCTTTCCGAAACACTGTCAAACTGTTGTGCCAGGCTACTGAGTAAAGCTAGGTAGCTAGCATCACTCATCCAAATCAAAATGCAGATAGGATCCAGTGTTGAGTCAAAATAGCAGAACACGTGTAAACAGCAGAGAGAGATAATGCTCTGGACAAGTTGTGAGATGAAAAAAAAAAAATCGGATCCGGTGACTGTCCTCCTATATAGTACACACCCTGACAGGAACATGACCCGGGAAGCTGTCTGGCTTGAGACCGACAAATCTCCGAAGCAGAGGGAGGCATTCTGGAACACATGATGCCATGCCAGATGTTTGGCCGGGACGATACCAGTATCACGTTCTTCCCATGGCAAAAAAAACAACATGAAAACACAAATCTCTTTGGTCCTTTAAAAACCTGCTGTGTGTTAAATAGTGCTATAGCTCGGGAAATGAATACATGTGACTCCTAAAGAAGTTCAATCCGCTTTGTTTTTTTTTTTGTTTGTTTCCTTGTCACGACACTGAGGAGTATGGTGATAAATGGGATGGTCCTGGGCCAGACGTCGACTAGTTAAATACAACTAGGGGAAACGTTCGAAAGATGGGTGAAAGAGAAGAAGGAAACAGACGTTTAAATTTAATCTCACACAGAACCACACCTGGCAATGTTCCTTTCATACAGAAATCAGGTTGAGGTGCACACTGTACACCTACTCTACACGTGCACACACACACACTGTACACCTACTCTACTGTAGGCCTGTTTCCTGTTCTGGGAGCACTCCTACCTCCTCCAGTGTGCTGGTGAGATTCAGTCATAAAAGTCTTCACTGTTTAATAGCGAAACCGTTGATGTCTACTCTCGTTATATACAACCACATCTCTCATGGCGTAGCCTAGTCCCCCCCCCCCTTCAACGGTTACCACCTTGAAGACATTTTCCTTCACTAAAACAATGAAAATGTTAGCCTACTAGACTTCAGCGGTCTCTGTTTGCCAGATCTTTAACCTAGCAGAATGTTGAGATGAATGTATAAATGTGATTGATCAGTAATAATTAGTAGGTTCCATTATCTGTTTTTATATATTGTGTCTTTTGTGGTGTATTTTTTTTCTAGAAGCCCTTGGGCTTCCAACCACACCGTTTAAAAATCTGTATTGTTGTATCACTTGTTTTCCTTGGAGCATATCAAAATCTCTAGAGAACCACGAGATGAAATATGAGAAGTTATTTTGGTGGCAATATAAAATCTCTTCAAAGACCGACAGGAACAGTGGCCACATCATTCTTACTACTTAAGAGGAAGTTCATTAAAATCTCCCCAAAAACCACGGAAGACGACACAGATGCAACCCAAACATTGACACAGCGGACAACATCTTCCCTACACAGAAAGAGGAAGTTAAACCACTGCTGTTTCAGTCTTTTGCATGACAAGTCAAGATGAACAGTTGACAACATTTCGCTGCACACAGAGGCGCCTTGAAATGGCACCTTATCTCTAATTTAGCAGATGATTACGTGCAATTTACTTCACTACTATTGGCCTATTTATTGCCTTACCTCCTCAGCAGGTATATCTCACTGGTCATCCCCGAAGCCAACACCTCCTTTGGCCGCCTTTCCTTCCAGTTCTCTTCTGCCAATGACTGGAACAAAAATCGCTGAAGCTGGAGACTTATATTTCCCTCACTAACTTTAACCATCAGCTGTCTGAGCAGCTAACCGATCGCTGCAGCTGTACATAGTCCATCTGTAAATAGCCTACCCAATCTAACTACCTCATCCCCATACTGTTTTAATTTACTTTTCACAATGCAAATAGTCCGGGTAGACATTTGATGACCTGTTCAGGAGTCTTGGATTTCTACACAGCCTGGTGTAGAGGATCTGGATGGCTGGAAACTTAGCCCCAGTGATGTGCTGGGCTGTTCGCACTACCCTCTGTAGTGCCTTGCGGTCGGAGGTCAAGCAATTGCCGTACCAGGCAGTGATGCAATCAGTCAGGATACTCTCAATGTTGCAGCTGTAGAACCTTTTGAGGATCTGAGGACCCATGCCAAATCTTTTTAGTCTCCTGAGGGGGAATAGGCTTTGTCGTGCCCTCTTCACGACTGTCTTGGTGTGTTTGGACCATGTTAGTTTGTTGGTGATGTGGACGCCAAGGAACTTGAAGCTCTCAACCTGCTCGGTCCTCCTTTTCCTGTAGTTCACAATCATCTCCATAGTCTTGGTTACGTTGAGGGATAGGTTGTTATTCTGGCACCACCCGGCCAGGTCTCTGATCTCCTCCCTATAGGCTGTCTCGTCGTTGTCGGTGATCAGGCCTACCACTGTTGTGTCATAGGCAAACTTAATGATGGTGTTGGAGTCGTGCCTGGCCATGCAATCGTGGGTGGGAGTACAGGAGGGGACTGAGCACGCAACCCTGAGGGGCTCCAGTGTTGAGGATCAGCGTGGCAGATGTGTTGCTACCTACCCTACCCCCTATATAGTGCCCTACTTTTGACCAGAGCTTCATGGGTAGTGCCATACTTTTGACCAGAGCTTAATGGGTAGTGCACTACTTTTGACCAGAGCTTAATGGGTAGTGCACTACTTTTGACCAGAGCTTTATGGGTAGTGCCCTACTTTTGACCAGAGCCAACAGGGTGCTGTTTCATATGCAGCTCCCTCCATGTACCTCTCAGTTATTGACGAGGCCTCGTACCTCTCTGTTATTGACAGGAGTTGGAACCGGTTAATAAAATGTTTTACGTTTTTCTAGTCCCACAACAAGGCGCGTATGCAGAGCCCTCACTCAAACGTATTCCAGTGTGTTCCTGAAAACTGAAAATGTTAACCTGTGTGAGTTTAGGCTACCTGCCACTCCACCCCTTCCGGATCATAGACTACTGACATTACAAGTTCAGAGGAACAATATAAACCCGGTACTTTTTTGGGGGGATCGAACCAGTTCAGATTATTTTATTTTGTTGGTCGGAACAGTGGAATGAAACAAAAATGTAGGTTCTGTTCAGAACGAAACGATTAGAAAATAATTTTTTTCCAACCCCTGGTTATTAATGAGAGTTCAGACATGTGTCCACATGCATGAGCAGCCATAGTAAAACCATTCAGCCAGAGAGAGATATCATGAACCAGAATTGAGGAAGTGAAATGGAGCTCAGCTTATGCAATATTGAGACTGGCAAGCGCATTACAGAAGTGAGGTAAGATGGTGGTGAGCTTCTTTTTCCTCCATTGCTCAATTTAGTCCTAAATGTGACCTGCCTAATAGAGCAGAAATTGTCATTTGACTAGAGGGGGATTCCAGCCACTTATTACCAGACAGAGAACAGTTCTCTCTGATGTCAGTTGTTGTGGAAACTGGAGCCCACTAGCTAACCAGAGCTTTAGGCAGACGGACACAAGGACTTTACAGGATGAGGAGGAGATAAAGCAGATAAAGAAATTAGACTAATTAACTAATTACTAATAGATTGAAAAAATAAAAATAAAAATTAAACTAAGTCGGCGTTGTGGAGAAAGATGACGAAATCCAGACATTAAAACTGAATTCAACAATATAAAAAAAAAATCACCTAAATCTATTGAACTGATTAGAAAATGAATTAATTTGCCCAAGTTAAATCATAAGACGTGAACAAAATGCATCAGTAATTGGCATTTTCCCACCCTCGTGTATACATGGTGTAGCCGTTCGAGATGATGCCAATGAGAACCTTCTTCTTGTAGAGATAGAAAGACTACAAATTAGCCTACCTGGCAGAAGGAGATCATGATTATTTGCGTCAATCCAGTAGACATTTTGTTTTGCGAAATCTGCCACGTCGACCGCTCCAGAAGCATCCCTAACCTAACACAGGTCTCTGGCTGGTGCACAGTTGCATTTGAAAAGGGTAACTACACACTACTGTTCCCAGACCTCAAAAAGGTGGTCTCCTGATGTGTTTTAAACATTGACCTGGCCAAGACATTGTCTATTTTTTTTAAGTTTGAGTTTGAGAGCAAAAACTTGAAAAACGGAAACCTGGAAAAAACTGATCAGAGAAAACAGAATTGGGGGTTAACCGAATGAGGCAAAAAAATGATTTTATAGGTCACTAATTATTTGGGACATTCAGTGCATTCAGAAAGTGTTACATTACAGCCTTATTCTAAAATTGATTAAATTAGTTGTTCCCCTCAATCTACACACAACACCCCATAATGACATCACAATACCCCATAATGACATCACAACACCCCATAATGACATCACAACACCCCATAATGACATCACAACACCCCATAATGACATCACAACACCCCATAATGACATCACAACACCCCATAATGAGTAATTGGGGCAGAAGGGCCCAATGGTCACTCTGACAGAGCTCCAGAGTTCCTCTGTGGCGATGGGAGAACCTTCCAGAAGGACAACCATCTCTGCAGCACTGAGTAGCCAGATGGAAGGCACTACTCAGTAAAAAGACAGCCCGCCTGGAGTTTGCCAAAAGGCACCTAAAGAACTCAGACCATGAGAAACAAAATTCTCTGGTCTGATAAAACCAAGAGTGAACTCCTTGGACTGAAAGCCAAGCGTCACGTCTGGAGCTAAAATTGAGATTTACTGCGCTAATGCCGATACAACAAAATGAGTAGCGATATGCCGAACTTATTCATGGATGTGTTCTTAAGCAAAATTGTGAGTGAGCCCACTCCCTTGGCTGAGAAGCAACCCCACACATGAATGGTCTCAGGATGCTTTACTGTTGGCATGACACAGGACTGATGGTAGCGCTCACCTTGTCTTCTCCGGACAAGCTTTTTTCCGCATGCCCCAAACAATCGGAAAGGGGATTCATCAGAGAAAATGACTTTACCCCAGTCCTCAGCAGTCCAATCCCTGTACCTTTTGCAGAATATCAGTCTGTCCCTGATGTTTTTCCTGGAGAGAAGTGGCTTCTTTGCTGCCCTTCTTGACACCAGGCCATCCTCCAAAAGTCTTTGCCTCACTGTGCGTGCAGATGCACTCACACCTGCCTGCTGCCATTCCTGAGCAAGCTCTGTACTGTTGGTGCCCCGATCCCGCAGCTGAATCAACTTTAGGAGACGGTCCTGGTGCTTGCTGGACTTTCTTGGGCGCCCTGAAGCCTTCTTCACAACAATTGAACCGCTTTCCTTGAAGCTCTTGTTGATCCGATAAACGATTGATTTAGGTGCAATCTTACTGGCAGCAATATCCTTGCCTGTGAAGCCCTTTTTGTGCAAAGCAATGATGACGGCACATGTTTCCTTGCAGGTAACCATGGTTGAAAGAGGAAGAACAATGATTCCAAGCACCACCCTGCTTTTGAAGCTTCCAGTCTGTTATTGATCTCCAGCCTTGTCCTCGTCAACACTCACACCTGTGTTAACGAGAGAATCACTGACATGATGTC
The DNA here is from genome assembly GCA_030435695.1 of Brachymystax lenok tsinlingensis. NCBI lineage: Eukaryota > Metazoa > Chordata > Actinopteri > Salmoniformes > Salmonidae > Brachymystax > Brachymystax lenok. The sequence goes on along the minus strand of CM059814.1, from coordinate 1,964,629 downwards.
AGCTGGTCCTTTTGTGGCAGGGCTGAAATGCAGTAGAAATGTTTTTTGGGGATTCAGTTCATTTGCATGGCAAAGAGGGACTTTGCAATTAATTGCAATTCATCTGATCACTCTTCCGATCACTCATATGCAAATTGCCATCATACAAACTGAGGCAGAAGACTTTGTGAAAATTGATATTGGTGTCATTCTCAAAAATGTTTGGCCACGACAGTCCAATGTGGCTAATGCTAGCTATCCTAGACCTCTAGGCAGAATTGTGCAGCACAGCATGAGGCAGGATGCAGGGCTTGTGAATGAGACACACAATAAGTACATAAAGCCACGCCACTGCGATGTCAAGACCTGCACTCCACCAAATGGCTCTGAAGAGAAGAGGGCTGGGAAGTGGAGCAGGGGGCCCCCTTGCTGACTGTCGCTGCACACTGGAGGCCTCAGGGAGCAGGCAAGGGCCTGGGAACGGGGCTGCGGCCTGGGAGAGAGCGACACACAGCGGGAGAGGCCTTCTCCACAGGGCTAGAGGCTCCCAATGGCCAGTTATTGCCAGTCCAGTACATCTCTCACTCAAATAGACTGGGGTGACTTTTAGCCTTAAAGGAAATGGCCCTTTATAAATAACCTAGCTGGCCTCAAACCCCTTCCCCTAGCGAGCTATAGCTTCGCCCTCCCCCTAGACGGCCAGCACACTGGAATACGGTCTCCCTCTTCCCATCCATGGAATCTTCATTTGAGACTGAAGAGGGAAAGTACACTATTCACCAGCTGCAACAGGCCCCCTGCTCCCCACACACACAGCGACACAGTCACATATGTTTTCCAGTAAGGACAGAAAGGGAAATATTGAAATCAAGAGAAGATCATGCTGAGTAGAGCAGACTACAGACATTGGGTTGCTAGCAGAGCAAACTACAGACATTGGGTTGCTAGCAGAGCAGACTACAGACATTGGGTTGCCAGCAGAGCAGACTACAGACATTGGGTTGCCAACAGAGCAGACTACAGACATTGGGTTGCCAGTAGAGCAGACTACAGACATTAGGTTGCCAGTAGAGCAGACTACAGACATTAGGTTGCCAGTAGAGCAAACTACAGACATTAGGTTGCCAGCAGAGCAGACTGGAGACATTGGGTTGCTAGCAGAGCAAACTACAGACATTGGGTTGCCAGTAGAGCAGACTACAGACATTAGGTTGCCAGTAGAGCAGACTACAGACATTAGGTTGCCATCCCACTATGAAATCTTTGGATTTTTTATTTATTTACAATCTACCTGCAGTGGAGCCGTTCAACATTTTACATTACAATCAGACATCTAGCAGACACTCATCCAGAGTGAACCACAGGAAACTGCCTGGCAGGTAATCTTCATAATACTAAAACAACTCACAGGCCTATATTTTGAGTGATGACTAGTTCAAGAAAAGGTTTTCGAAAAGGAGTCAGAGACAACTACTTTCAGACCTGGCCAAGACAGTGAAATGGCAGTAGTTTGCATAGCGCAGTTTCTCTACTCCACGATTTCTCGATATCGCCTGGGAAGAATGAACCTACATCGAGTCGCGGTCACTCTATACTTGGAAAAATGTTAAATTCTTAAAACACTTGCTGTGTACCTTTGTTAGTCCTGTGTACAGGCTGGCCTTTGTTAGTCCTGTGTACAGGCTGGCCTTTGTTAGTCCTGTGTACAGGCTGGCCTTTGTTAGTCCTGTGTACAGGCTGGCCTTTGTTAGTCCTGTGTAAAGGCTGGCCTTTGTTAGTCCTGTGTAAAGGCTGGCCTTTGTTAGTCCTGTGTAAAGGCTGGCCTTTGTTAGTCCTGTGTAAAGGCTGGCCTTTGTTAGTCCTGTGTAAAGGCTGGCCTTTGTTTGCGAAATCCCTACTTTGTAATAACTTTTCTGTCAAATACAACCGACTGTTTCCTGTTTCCTAGCACTGACTGACAGCGACTCGATGTAGTCAGAGGTAGTGTTGTCATCATACCAGACTTTACTTTGATACCAGGTTCACGATCAAAATACTCCATGCCGAAACGACACTCCATACCATTGCTAGCAAAAAATAAAGCGGATTAGATAGTCACAGAATAACTACTGGGATGTACTTTAAATGTTTTACATTATGTTGATAACAGGTAGAAGTAAAATAAATATTCTATGTTCTATATACACGTTTTTCAAGAATAAAAAAAACATATTGCATGATATATATACAGTCGAAGTCGGAAGTTTACATACACCTATACATTTAAACTCAGTTTTTTCACAATTCCTGACATTTAATCCTAGTAAAATTCCCTGTCTTGGGTCAGTTAGGATCACCAATTTATTTTAAGAATGTGAAATGTCAGAGTAATAGTAGAGAGAACGATTTATTTCAGCTTTTATTTCTTTCATCACATTCCCAGTGGGTCAGAAGTTTACATACACTCAATTAGTATTTGGTAGCATTGCCTTTAAATTGTTTAACTTGGGTCAAACGTTTTGGGTAGCCTTCCACAAGCTTCCCACAATAAGTTGGGTGGATTTTGGCCCATTCCTCCTGACAGAGCTGGTATAACGGAGTCAGGTTTGTAGGCCTCCTTGTTCGCACACGCCTTTTCAGTTCTGCCCACACATTTTCTATAGGATTGAGGTCAAGGCTTTGTGTTGGCCACTCCAATACCTTGACTTTCTTGTCCTTAAGCCATTTTGCCACAACTTTGGAAGTATGCTTGGGGTCAATGTCCATTTGGAAGACCCATTTGCGACCAAGCTTTAACTTCCTGACTGATGTTGCTTCAATATATCCACATAACTTTCCATCCTCATGATGCCATCTATTTTGTGAAGTGCACCAGTCCCTCCCGCAGCAAAGCACCCCACAACATGAATCTGCCACCCCCGTGCTTCACGGGGGTGGCAGATTCACAGTAAAGCCATGCCATCATTTTCTGGAATTTTCCAAGCTGTTTAAAGGCACAGTCAACTTAGTGTATGTACACTTCTGACCCACTGGAATTGTGATACAGTTAAATATAAGTGAAATAATATTTTAATGACTCCAACCTAACTGTATGTAAACTTCCGACTTCAACTGTACATGACGTTATGACGCCACGTAAAATGTTGTCGCAACACGTGCAGCACAGCATTCCCCAAACTAGTCCAAATGACTACTGTTGTTGATCGCGCAGTCAACAAGTCGAGCAGTCATTTGAGAGAGTAAGAAAACTTCAGCGAAACAACTCAAAGGCGAAATCCATTAAAGCCAAGATAATGGAATTCATTGGCCCTTGACAATCAACCGTTCTCTCTGTCGTGGGTGATGTTTGGCTTTCGCCGACTGGTCGAGCAACCGGTACGCACTACCAAGTGCGCTATTTTTCATATGTTTCCCTACCGGAGTTACACAGTAATAGCGTCACTGCTTCACGACGATGCGTACCCCTTTTATTTTGACACATCAAATGACGGTAGTACAATAGCGGCAGGGCGGCAGGTAGCCTAGTGGTTAGAGCGTTGGACTTGTAACCGGAGGGTTGCAAGTTCGAATCCCCGAGGTGTCTGTTGTTCTGCCCCTGAACAAGGCAGTTAACCCACTGTTCCCCGGGCGCCGAAGACGTGGATGTCGATTAAGGCAGCCCCCCGGCACCTCTCTGATTCAGATGGGTTGGGTTAAATGCGGAAGACACAGGCTGAACAGTGAGTAGTAGACTGATACCCCAACTTTACCAGCATCATAGCATACTTATCGATGAATCGTTGTGACATATGAAAGATGAGTGATTGCGTCATTTTCAGGTCCCGATTGGTCAACAAGTTTATTTGACACGCAAAGACCCAAACGGCGTTCCGTAGAAACCCTGGTTGAGAATGAAACGACAGAACAAATGAACAACGAAACAGCACAGCAGGTAAGTGAAAGAAATAGGTTTTGATGATGTTTTACTGGTAATGGGGACATACGTATGCTAACAAAATAACGTTCTGGTCAGTGTGGTGTGTGCGTAACCTTTAACTAGGCAAGTCAGTTAAGCACAAATTCTTATTTACGATAACGGCCTACACCGGCCAAACCCAGTCGACGCTGGGCCAATTGTGCGCCGCCCTATGGGACTCCCAATCACGGCCGGGTGTGATACAGCCTGGATTCGAACCAGGGACTGTAGTGACGCCTCCTGCACTGAGGTGCAGTGCCTTAGACCGCTGCGTCTGTGTGTGTTTGAACTATTTAACTTAAAAAGGCCGGTAAAAAATGTTAAATATCGGTATCGTTTTTTTTCCCGGCAAGGAAAATATATCGGATATCGGTATCGGCCAAAAATGTCATTTTGGTGCATCACCAATCAGAAGCCTTTTCAAAGCCAGCTATGAATACCAGGCCTGTTCTCCCAGATATTTCAAAGTGTTCTATTGTTTCCAATACTTGTCTTATATCATCTCCAATGTATCATCCATGTCTGACTAGAATGAATAATATCCCAAACAATATTGTTTTTCATTTTATGCGCTCAGGGGCCTCCAATTTTTTTTACGGACTGGATCTTTATATTTACCACTTGGGTCCTGTTTCAGTAGTAATGAAATCAGACCTTGTTGTTGCGTGTCTGATAGTCTACCGTTTATATAGGAGTGGTTAAAACATGCTGATAATGGTGCTCTGAGTATATAAAAGGTTTGGTATACTTCCACTGGTTCGCCATCCAGCCCTGGAGTGGTCCCGGACTTAAAGGCTTTAATTGCATCAATAAGTTCCTCTGTAATTTCGCCGTCACACGAGTCTGTCTGTACAGACATTATTAATAGAAAGAAAATCCATACAATTAGCTTCAGTTAGAGGAGATTGAAATATAAACATACGCTTAAAGTACTTTGCTTCCTCTTTCAAAATATAATTTGGTGAATCACGGGTGATTCCATCATTTCTAACAAGTTTTAGTAAGTTATTTTTGGTTGCATTTCTGTTGAAGATGAACAAATAATTTCCACATATTCCATCCAGTTCGCTTAATTTTTTATAATATACTACACTGGATCTTTGTTGAATAAGTTCCTCCATTTCTTTTGTTTTTTCTTCCAACTTATTCTGAGCCTCTCTGGTCCAGTTTTTATTGGTGTCCATCTGTTCTGTTAGACCTTCTATTTCCTTAGTTATTAAACCTCCTCCATGTATATCGCACTAGGTCAGGATATTAAACCTCCTCCATGTACATCTCACTAGGTCAGGATATTAAACCTCCTCCATGTATATCTCACTAGGTCAGGGTATTAAACCTCCTCCATGTATATCTCACTAGGTCAGGATATTAAACCTCCTCCATGTATATCTCACTAGGTCAGGATATTAAACCTCCTCCATGTATATCTCACTAGGTCAGGATATTAAACCTCCTCCATGTATATCTCACTAGGTCAGGATATTAAACCTCCTCCATGTATATCTCACTAGGTCAGGGATATTAAACCTCCTCCATGTATATCTCACTAGGTCAGGATATTAAACCTCCTCCATGTATATCTCACTAGGTCAGGATATTAAACCTCCTCCATGTATATCTCACTAGGTCAGGATATTAAACCTCCTCCATGTATATCTCACTAGGTCAGGATATTAAACCTCCTCCATGTATATCTCACTAGGTCAGGATATTAAACCTCCTCCATGTATATCTCACTAGGTCAGGATATTAAACCTCCTCCATGTATATCTCACTAGGTCAGGATATTAAACCTCCTCCATGTATATCTCACTAGGTCAGGATATTAAACCTCCTCCATGTATATCTCACTAGGTCAGGATATTAAACCTCCTCCATGTATATCTCACTAGGTCAGGATATTAAACCTCCTCCATGTACATCTCACTAGGTCAGGATATTAAACCTCCTCCATGTATATCTCACTAGGTCAGGATATTAAACCTCCTCCATGTATATCTCACTAGGTCAGGATATTAAACCTCCTCCATGTATATCTCACTAGGTCAGGATATTAAACCTCCTCCATGTATATCTCACTAGGTCAGGATATTAAACCTCCTCCATGTATATCTCACTAGGTCAGGATATTAAACCTCCTCCATGTATGTATATCTCACTAGGTCAGGATATTAAACCTCCTCCATGTATATCTCACTAGGTCAGGATATTAAACCTCCTCCATGTATATCTCTCACTAGGTCAGGATATTAAACCTCCTCCATGTATATCTCACTAGGTCAGGATATTAAACCTCCTCCATGTATATCTCACTAGGTCAGGATATTAAACCTCCTCCATGTATATCTCACTAGGTCAGGATATTAAACCTCCTCCATGTATATCTCACTAGGTCAGGATATTAAACCTCCTCCATGTATATCTCACTAGGTCAGGATATTAAACCTCCTCCATGTATATCTCACTAGGTCAGGATATTAAACCTCCTCCATGTATATCTCACTAGGTCAGGATATTAAACCTCCTCCATGTATATCTCACTAGGTCAGGATATTAAACCTCCTCCATGTATATCTCTCACTAGGTCAGGATATTAAACCTCCTCCATGTATATCTCACTAGGTCAGGATATTAAACCTCCTCCATGTATATCTCACTAGGTCAGGATATTAAACCTCCTCCATGTATATCTCACTAGGTCAGGATATTAAACCTCCTCCATGTATATCTCACTAGGTCAGGATATTAAACCTCCTCCATGTATATCTCACTAGGTCAGGATATTAAACCTCCTCCATGTATATCTCACTAGGTCAGGATATTAAACCTCCTCCATGTATATCTCACTAGGTCAGGATATTAAACCTCCTCCATGTATATCTCACTAGGTCAGGATATTAAACCTCCTCCATGTATATCTCACTAGGTCAGGATATTAAACCTCCTCCATGTATATCTCACTAGGTCAGGATATTAAACCTCCTCCATGTATATCTCACTAGGTCAGGATATTAAACCTCCTCCATGTATATCTCACTAGGTCAGGATATTAAACCTCCTCCATGTATATCTCACTAGGTCAGGATATTAAACCTCCTCCATGTATATCTCACTAGGTCAGGATATTAAACCTCCTCCATGTATATCTCACTAGGTCAGGATATTAAACCTCCTCCATGTATATCTCACTAGGTCAGGATATTAAACCTCCTCCATGTATATCTCACTAGGTCAGGATATTAAACCTCCTCCATGTATATCTCACTAGGTCAGGATATTAAACCTCCTCCATGTATATCTCACTAGGTCAGGATATTAAACCTCCTCCATGTATATCTCACTAGGTCAGGATATTAAACCTCCTCCATGTATATCTCACTAGGTCAGGATATTAAACCTCCTCCATGTATATCTCACTAGGTCAGGATATTAAACCTCCTCCATGTATATCTCACTAGGTCAGGATATTAAACCTCCTCCATGTATATCTCACTAGGTCAGGATATTAAACCTCCTCCATGTATATCTCACTAGGTCAGGATATTAAACCACCTCCATGTATATCTCACTAGGTCAGGATATTAAACCTCCTCCATGTATATCTCACTAGGTCAGGGTATTAAACCTCCTCCATGTATATCTCACTAGGTCAGGATATTAAACCTCCTCCATGTATATCTCACTAGGTCAGGATATTAAACCTCCTCCATGTATATCTCACTAGGTCAGGATATTAAACCTCCTCCATGTATATCTCACTAGGTCAGGATATTAAACCTCCTCCATGTATATCTCACTAGGTCAGGATATTAAACCTCCTCCATGTATATCTCACTAGGTCAGGATTTTAAACCTCCTCCATGTATATCTCACTAGGTCAGGGTATTAAACCTCCTCTATGTATATCTCACTAGGTCAGGATATTAAACCTCCATGTATATCTCACTAGGTCAGGGTATTAAACCTCCTCCATGTATATCTCACTAGGTCAGGGTATTAAACCTCCTCCATGTATATCGCACTAGGTCAGGATATTAAACCTCCTCCATGTATATCTCACTAGGTCAGGATATTAAACCTCCTCCACGTATATGTCACTAGGTCAGGATATTTTAGCCTCCATATATATCCATGACATTCGTGATTTCCTTAAAGTGCCTGGGCGTGATAGTTTGCAGTGTGATTTCCTTTACGGTCTATAGGAAGTATTTAAGACTGTATTAAAATCTCCCACCAGAATAATAGAGTCCAGTGTTGCTTGTAGGGTTGATCAATTATTATATTTTCAAAGACACTCATCATTATTTGGACCGTATAGGTTAATGAGCCAAATCTGTTTATGGTCCAATACCATATTTAAAATCATCCACCTACCTTGAGGATCTGTTTGTACAATTTGCACATTCGGATCACAATTACTGTTAATTAATATCATCACACCTTTTGAGTTTCTTCGCCCATAAGAGAAGTATATTTCGCCCCTCCCCCCCAATCCTTTTTCCACACAACTTAGTCTAAAATAGTTGAATGAGTTTCCTGTAAACAATATATATTATATTCCTTCTCTTTAAGCCAGGTAAATAGATGCTGTTTTTCCCGTCAGTGCTTTATTACAGGGTATTAAGCCCCCTCAATATTTCTAGCCATTAGGTGATAATCTCGCTCTCCAGGAGCTGATCTGGCGTCAGTATTGTGGAATCCTTCTAAAAAAAGTTAAGGCTAAGATTGGAAAAGGGACAAAGCTGATCCGAGAGCAGTGCTTCCATTCGGTATCGACACCATGCCTGAACGACGCACTCCGGGAACTTCCTCTCTGCGTGGTGTTCTGTGGAATGTTACGTCGTCGGGCCGGCGCAGGAAAGACGCATTGATAAAAAAACACTTCGAAGACTAAATTCAGTCGCTGACGGGAAACCGGGCCCAAGTGTATTCAGGATACTCTGAACATTAAATGAACACTTAAAATTCAACGACTATTTTAAAGTATGCTAATACTTATTTTGTTTGTTATTTGACACTTTATTCAGACAGTAATGAAATTACATGGGGAGACAGTGAGAAGGCTGGAAGCAGGGATTGATCCCGGTTCTCAGGTGGAAAGATCTATGTTCTAGTTCTATAGATCTATGCGACAAGTACCGGAAAAACTATAACATGAGTAATATAACATTTAGTTGGTACCCTGGCCATACTGATAACATGAGTAATATAACGTTAACCAGTTAGTTGGTACCCTGGCCAGACTGATAACATGAGTAATATAACGTTAACCAGTTAGTTGGCACCCTGGCCAGACTGATAACATGAGTAATATAACGTTAACCAGTTAGTTGGTACCCTGGCCAGACTGATAACATGAGTAATATAACGTTAACCAGTTAGTTGGTACCCTGGCCAGACTGATAACATGAGTAATATAACGTTAACCAGTTAGTTGGCACCCTGGCCAGACTGATAACATGAGTAATATAACGTTAACCAGTTAGTTGGTACCCTAGCCAGACTGATAACATGAGTAATATAACGTTAACCAGTTAGTTGGCACCCTGACTAGACTGATAACATGAGTAATATAACGTTAACCAGTTAGTTGGCACCCTGGCCAGACTGATAACATGAGTAATATAACGTTAACCAGTTAGTTGGTACCCTAGCCAGACTGATAACATGAGTAATATAACGTTAACCAGTTAGTTGGTACCCTGGCCAGACTGATAACATGAGTAATATAACGTTAACCAGTTAGTTGGTACCCTGGCCAGACTGATAACATGAGTAATATAACGTTAACCAGTTAGTTGGTACCCTGGCCAGACTGATAACATGAGTAATATAACGTTAACCAGTTAGTTGGTACCCTGGCCAGACTGATAACATGAGTAATATAACGTTAACCAGTTAGTTGGTACCCTGGCCAGACTGATAACATGAGTAATATAACGTTAACCAGTTAGTTGGCACCCTGGCCAGACTGATAACATGAGTAATATAACGTTAACCAGTTAGTTGGTACCCTGGCCAGACTGATAACATGAGTAATATAACGTTAACCAGTTAGTTGGCACCCTGGCCAGACTGATAACATGAGTAATATAACGTTAACCAGTTAGTTGGTACCCTGGCCAGACTGATAACATGAGTAATATAACGTTAACCAGTTAGTTGGTACCCTGGCCAGACTGATAACATGAGTAATATAACGTTAACCAGTTAGTTGGTACCCTGACTAGACTGATAACATGAGTAATATAACGTTAACCAGTTAGTTGGCACCCTGGCCAGACTGATAACATGAGTAATATAACGTTAACCAGTTAGTTGGTACCCTGACTAGACTGATAACATGAGTAATATAACGTTAACCAGTTAGTTGGTACCCTGGCCAGACTGATAACATGAGTAATATAACGTTAACCAGTTAGTTGGTACCCTGGCCAGACTGATAACATGAGTAATATAACGTTAACCAGTTAGTTGGTACCCTGGCCAGACTGATAACATGAGTAATATAACGTTAACCAGTTAGTTGGTACCCTGGCCAGACTGATAACATGAGTAATATAACGTTAACCAGTTAGTTGGTACCCTGGCCAGACTGATAACATGAGTAATATAACGTTAACCAGTTAGTTGGTACCCTGGCCAGACTGATAACATGAGTAATATAACGTTAACCAGTTAGTTGGTACCTGGCCTAGACTGATAACATGAGTAATATAACGTTAACCAGTTAGTTGGTACCTGACTAGACTGATAACATGAGTAATATAACGTTAACCAGTTAGTTGGCACCCTGACTAGACTGATAACATGAGTAATATAACGTTAACCAGTTAGTTGGTACCTGACTAGACTGATAACATGAGTAATATAACGTTAACCAGTTAGTTGGTACCCTAGCCAGACTGATAACATGAGTAATATAACGTTAACCAGTTAGTTGGTACCCTGACTAGACTGATAACATGAGTAATATAACGTTAACCAGTTAGTTGGTACCCTGACTAGACTGATAACATGAGTAATATAACGTTAACCAGTTAGTTGGTACCCTGGCCAGACTGATAACATGAGTAATATAACGTTAACCAGTTAGTTGGTACCCTGACTAGACTGATAACATGAGTAATATAACGTTAACCAGTTAGTTGGTACCCTGACTAGACTGATAACATGAGTAATATAACGTTAACCAGTTAGTTGGTACCCTGGCCAGACTGATAACATGAGTAATATAACGTTAACCAGTTAGTTGGTACCCTGGCCAGACTGATAACATGAGTAATATAACGTTAACCAGTTAGTTGGCACCCTGGCCAGACTGATAACATGAGTAATATAACGTTAACCAGTTAGTTGGTACCCTGGCCAGACTGATAACATGAGTAATATAACGTTAACCAGTTAGTTGGTACCCTGACTAGACTGATAACATGAGTAATATAACGTTAACCAGTTAGTTGGTACCCTGACTAGACTGATAACATGAGTAATATAACGTTAACCAGTTAGTTGGTACCCTGGCCAGACTGATAACATGAGTAATATAACGTTAACCAGTTAGTTGGTACCCTGACTAGACTGATAACATGAGTAATATAACGTTAACCAGTTAGTTGGTACCCTGGCCAGACTGATAACATGAGTAATATAACGTTAACCAGTTAGTTGGTACCTGACTAGACTGATAACATGAGTAATATAACGTTAACCAGTTAGTTGGTACCTGGCTAGACTGATAACATGAGTAATATAACGTTAACCAGTTAGTTGGTACCCTGACCAGACTGATAACATGAGTAATATAACGTTAACCAGTTAGTTGGTACCCTGGCCAGACTGATAACATGAGTAATATAACGTTAACCAGTTAGTTGGTACCCTGACTAGACTGATAACATGAGTAATATAACGTTAACCAGTTAGTTGGTACCCTGGCCAGACTGATAACATGAGTAATATAACGTTAACCAGTTAGTTGGTACCCTGGCCAGACTGATAACATGAGTAATATAACGTTAACCAGTTAGTTGGTACCCTGACTAGACTGATAACATGAGTAATATAACGTTAACCAGTTAGTTGGCACCCTGACTAGACTGATAACATGAGTAATATAACGTTAACCAGTTAGTTGGTACCCTGGCCAGACTGATAACATGAGTAATATAACGTTAACCAGTTAGTTGGTACCCTGACTAGACTGATAACATGAGTAATATAACGTTAACCAGTTAGTTGGTACCCTAGCCAGACTGATAACATGAGTAATATAACGTTAACCAGTTAGTTGGTACCCTAGCCAGACTGATAACATGAGTAATATAACGTTAACCAGTTAGTTGGTACCCTGACTAGACTGATAACATGAGTAATATAACGTTAACCAGTTAGTTGGTACCCTGACTAGACTGATAACATGAGTAATATAACGTTAACCAGTTAGTTGGTACCCTGGCCAGACTGATAACATGAGTAATATAACGTTAACCAGTTAGTTGGTACCCTGACTAGACTGATAACATGAGTAATATAACGTTAACCAGTTAGTTGGTACCCTGACTAGACTGATAACATGAGTAATATAACGTTAACCAGTTAGTTGGTACCCTGGCCAGACTGATAACATGAGTAATATAACGTTAACCAGTTAGTTGGTACCCTGGCCAGACTGATAACATGAGTAATATAACGTTAACCAGTTAGTTGGTACCCTGGCCAGACTGATAACATGAGTAATATAACGTTAACCAGTTAGTTGGTACCCTGGCCAGACTGATAACATGAGTAATATAACGTTAACCAGTTAGTTGGTACCCTGGCCAGACTGATAACATGAGTAATATAACGTTAACCAGTTAGTTGGCACCCTGGCCAGACTGATAACATGAGTAATATAACGTTAACCAGTTAGTTGGTACCCTGGCCAGACTGATAACATGAGTAATATAACGTTAACCAGTTAGTTGGTACCCTGACTAGACTGATAACATGAGTAATATAACGTTAACCAGTTAGTTGGTACCCTGACTAGACTGATAACATGAGTAATATAACGTTAACCAGTTAGTTGGCACCCTGGCCAGACTGATAACATGAGTAATATAACGTTAACCAGTTAGTTGGTACCCTGACCAGACTGATAACATGAGTAATATAACGTTAACCAGTTAGTTGGTACCCTGGCCAGACTGATAACATGAGTAATATAACGTTAACCAGTTAGTTGGTACCCTGACTAGACTGATAACATGAGTAATATAACGTTAACCAGTTAGTTGGTACCTGACTAGACTGATAACATGAGTAATATAACGTTAACCAGTTAGTTGGTACCCTGACTAGACTGATAACATGAGTAATATAACGTTAACCAGTTAGTTGGTACCCTGGCCAGACTGATAACATGAGTAATATAACGTTAACCAGTTAGTTGGTACCCTGACTAGACTGATAACATGAGTAATATAACGTTAACCAGTTAGTTGGTACCCTGACTAGACTGATAACATGAGTAATATAACGTTAACCAGTTAGTTGGTACCCTGACTAGACTGATAACATGAGTAATATAACGTTAACCAGTTAGTTGGTACCCTGGCCAGACTGATAACATGAGTAATATAACGTTAACCAGTTAGTTGGTACCCTGGCTAGACTGATAACATGAGTAATATAACGTTAACCAGTTAGTTGGTACCCTGGCCAGACTGATAACATGAGTAATATAACGTTAACCAGTTAGTTGGTACCCTGGCCAGACTGATAACATGAGTAATATAACGTTAACCAGTTAGTTGGTACCCTGACTAGACTGATAACATGAGTAATATAACGTTAACCAGTTAGTTGGTACCCTGGCCAGACTGATAACATGAGTAATATAACGTTAACCAGTTAGTTGGTACCTGACTAGACTGATAACATGAGTAATATAACGTTAACCAGTTAGTTGGTACCCTGGCCAGACTGATAACATGAGTAATATAACGTTAACCAGTTAGTTGGTACCCTGGCCAGACTGATAACATGAGTAATATAACGTTAACCAGTTAGTTGGTACCTGACTAGACTGATAACATGAGTAATATAACGTTAACCAGTTAGTTGGTACCCTGGCCAGACTGATAACATGAGTAATATAACGTTAACCAGTTAGTTGGTACCCTGACTAGACTGATAACATGAGTAATATAACGTTAACCAGTTAGTTGGTACCCTGGCCAGACTGATAACATGAGTAATATAACGTTAACCAGTTAGTTGGTACCCTGGCCAGACTGATAACATGAGTAATATAACGTTAACCAGTTAGTTGGTACCCTGGCTAGACTGATAACATGAGTAATATAACGTTAACCAGTTAGTTGGCACCCTGACTAGACTGATAAGGCTGTGATCAGCTAATCAATCCGCTATTTGAAGGTTAAATAGCGGTGTGTTTCATGGCCAGGGCCGTGGCAGTGTTGCAGACTGGCGGTGCTAGAGGTATCCGACAGCAGGCCGGTAGGCTCAGCTGATTACTGCCATAATGAACATTACAGACCCCGCTGCTCTTCTTACCTGCCAGCTCAGCCGATAGGTCGTTCCTGTCCCTGTCTGCTGGATGAAATCACCATGTTATAGTGGACACGGGGGGGTTATAGAAACGCCGCTGTAGATGGTGAAAACCGGGGTAATATATGCTATGTTTTTTGGAGACCGAGGAAAAAACACCCAAGCTTGTCTTCTAGTTCCCAGCACGACACACACACGCTTCACAATGCATCACTCCTATTGGTTCTCTAAAGGGGAAACGTCCTATTTCTATTGGACGGTGTCAGTGTCAATCACACCGGTGCAGCGCAACCCACTGATGTGAAGTGTTTGTTGTCTTCCCTGAGACAGATTTGGGTTTACTATAGTCATATGTGTTCTCATGTAGACAACCCTAAACCCTCAGCCCTTGTGGGAATCCCCCGCGTCCACATGGGTCTCGGTCCAAATGACTAGACAAGCAAGGGACGTTTGCAGCCCTCGTTTTAATCAAGTGTGCGAGTGTACAACTAGGTTCCCTCCGGGGGCTGCAACGCCCCGGAATTAAATGTGTGATGATTGCAACAGTACATCTGCTAAGACAAGTCCGCTCAAACTTAAAAACACAACGTCCACATGGAGCCAAAATACTAGTGTAAGTAAAGAAAAACGATTGTAAATAAGTTATGATGTTTTTGTTTGGTTAACTTTTGGAAACTGTAGAAGTAAAACGTTTTCCTTCTTCGGAAGTAGCTAGAATGCACTGAAAACACAATCATCACGGGATGAACGAGTGACCGGCCAAGGGCAGTCCATTTCGAAATCGTTCCTCCCTCCCTTGTCTTGCAAGTGTAAACACGTCAGACATCATCAGAAGTGTCCACTTAATTTGAGGGCTGAGGGGATAGGGTGTGTCTTTTAAATGTTTGGACCGTAACCTTAAGTCTTGTCTAGGTGAGAGGTCGGTCGGTGCTGTGTGCATTGCTCAGACCAGGAGTCATCTCTAAAAATCTGTCTTAAGAAAACGTCTGTATCCTACGAACGATTTGGCCCACAAATGAATATAAGCCCATGGAAAGTTGATTCTCACCGACACGATGGTGTTCTCCGTTTTTGTTGCTATACGACACTCATCTGAAGGTAACCGGGCTAGAAAATGAATGGAAGTGTAAAAAACCTGCACCCTGTAATTACATTGTAAAATATGTATTTATCATACATCTCTCAGATATAGGACCAGACGCCTCAAAACATACAGTGCCTATAGAAAGTGTTCCCAGCCCTTGCCTATTTCCATATCATGTTGTGTTTAAAAGCCTAAACTTTTAAATGGATTAAAATTTAGAATTTTTTTGGGGTCGTTGGCCTGTTTTTCGAAATTTTTACAAAACTTATTAAAAATGAAAAGCTGAAATGTCTTGAATCAATAGGTATTCAACCCCTTTGTTATGGCAAGCCTAAATATGTTCAAGAGTACAATTTTTGCTTAACAAGTCGCATAATAAGTTGCATGGACTCACTCTGTGTGCAATAATGGTGTTTTCTAATTTTTTTTTTTTAATGACTACCTCATCTCTGTACCCCACACATACAATTATCTGTAAGGTCCCTCAGTCGAGCAGTGAATTTCAAGCACAGATTCATCCACAAAGACCAGGGAGGTTTTCCAATGCCTCGCAAAGAAGGGCACCTATTGGTAGATGGGTAAAAAAACAAAATCCATTGAGCATGGTGAAGTTTATTATTTAAACTTTGGATGGCGTATGAATACAACTAGTCACTACAGAGATACAGGCGTCCTTTCTAACTCAGTTGCCGGAGAAGAAGGAAACCGCTCAGGGATTTCACCATGGTGGCTTTAAAACATTTACAGAGTTTAATGGCTGTGATAGGATAAATATGAGGATGGATCGATAACATTGTAGTTACTCCATAATGCTAAACTAATTGACAGTGAAAAGAAGAATATGAAGATTGTACAATAAGAAATACAAATATTCCATGCATCCTGTTTACAACAAGTCACTAAAGTAATGCTACACAATATGTGGCAGCAATTCACTTTTTGTCCTGAATACAAAGTGTTATTTTTGGGGCAAATCCAGTACAACACATTACTGAGTACCACCCTCTATTTTGAAGCATAGGGGTGGCTCCAACATGTACTGGGGATGCTTGTAATAGTTAAGGACTGGGGAGTTTTTCAGGATGAAAAAATAAAGAATATCTATGTAGTGAATCTGTTAATCAATGCCGTTTCTATGGGCTAATAGCAGTAATGACAAATTCATTCATCAAACATTATTGATTAAAAAAAAAATACCTACAGAGGTCCTACAATTCCAAATCAAATAGTTAAATTATCCTTGGTGTCTTTTTTTATTATTATTATTTATTTTATTATCCATCTTTAAACAATTCCAAATGTCTCCCGTTGCCGTAGATCTAAAATCACGCCTCTCTTGGAGAAAACAAAACGCATTGCAAAAACGGCTCCCGGCGACACGATTTGGATATTACATTTCTAGATCCCTCCCCACCACTCGTTGGTGCTACTTAAAAAAAATTATAATAATAATAATTTGTAACCTTTTATTTAATGAGGCAAGTCAGTTTAAGAACAAATTCTTATTTACAACGACGGCCTACCAATAGGTCTCCTGCGGGAGGGCTGGGATTAAACACAAATAAAATATAGATATAGGACAAAACACGCATCACAACAAGAGAGACCTAAGACAACAACACAGCATGGTAGCAACACAACATGACAACAACATGGTAGCAACACAACATGACAACAACATGGTAGCAGCACAACATGGCAGCAGAAAAACATGGTACAAACATTATTGGGCACAGACAACAGTACAAAGGACAAGAAGGTAGAGACAACACATCACACAAAGCAGACACAACTGTCAGTAAGAGTGTCCATGATTGAGTCTTTGAATAAAGAGATGGAGATAAAACTGTCCAGTTTGAGTGTTTGTTGCAGCTCGTTCCAGTCGCTAGCTGCAGCGAACTGAAAAGAGGAGCGACCCAGGGATGTGTGTACTTTGGGGACCTTTAACAGAATGTGACTGGCAGAACGGGTGTTGTATGTGGAGGATGAGGGCTGCAGTAGATATCTCAGATAGGGGGGAGTGAGGCCTAAGAGGGTTTTATAAATAAGCATCAACCAGTGGGTCTTGCGACAGGTATACAGAGATGACCAGTTTACAGAGGAGTAGAGAGTGCAGTGATGTGTCCTCTAAGGAGCATCGGTGGCAAATCTGATGGCCGAATGGTAAAGAACATCTAGCCACTCGAGAGCACCCTTACCTGCCGATCTATAAATTATGTCTCCGTAGTCTAGCATGGGTAGGATGGTCATCTGAATCAGGGTTAGTTTGGCAGCTGGGGTGAAAGAGGAGCGATTACGATAGAGGAAACCAAGTCTAGATTTAACTTTAGCCTGCAGCTTTGATATGTTTGAGTTTGAGTTTATTTTTACAGGGACAGTGCACATTAATTAACATTTCAGTGAAAGTTCTGGTTTTAGCCAGCCGGCTAATTTTCATCCGCAGTCCATGGGCAGGTTATTAAAAACAATTACAATACATTCAGTGAGCAGTGAGCACACGCAGAGCAACATAGGACAAGCAAGACAGCATGCAGACAGAGCAACATAGCACAAAAAGCAACAAGACACAATCCATAAAAGCCACAGTGTTTCCACACCTCACAAGCTACAGACAACAGACAACATGGAAAGCGGCAATACACAGCTAGGGATTATGTTCACAAATCTGATTGGCCTTTATCCATGTCTTCATGTTCACTAGTCTGATTGGTCTTCATGTTCACTAGTCTGATTGGTCTTCATGTTCACTAGTCTGATTGGTCTTCATGTTCACTAGTCTGATTGGTCTTTATGTGCACTAGTCTGATTGGTCTTTATGTTCACTAGTCTGATTGGTCTTTATGTGCACTAGTCTGATTGGTCTTCATGTTCACTAGTCTGATTGGTCTTTATGTTCACTAGTCTGATTGGTCTTCATGTTCACTAGTCTGATTGGTCTTCATGTTCACTAGTCTGATTGGTCTTCATGTTCACTAGTCTGATTGGTCTTCATGTTCACTAGTCTGATTGGTCTTCATGTTCACTAGTCTGATTGGTCTTCATGTTCACTAGTCTGATTGGTCTTCATGTTCACTAGTCTGATTGGTCATCATGTTCACTAGTCTGATTGGTCTTCATGTTCACTAGTCTGATTGGTCTTCATGTTCACTAGTCTGATTGGTCTTCATGTTCACTAGTCTGATTGGTCTTTATGTTCACTAGTCTGATTGGTCTTCATGTTCACTAGTCTGATTGGTCTTCATGTTCACTAGTCTGATTGGTCTTTATGTTCACTAGTCTGATTGGTCTTTATGTTCACTAGTCTGATTGGTCTTTATGTTCACTAGTCTGATTGGTCTTTATGTGCACTAGTCTGATTGGTCTTCATGTTCACTAGTCTGATTGGTCTTTATGTTCACTAGTCTGATTGGTCTTTATGTGCACTAGTCTGATTGGTCTTCATGTTCACTAGTCTGATTGGTCTTCATGTTCACTAGTCTGATTGGTCTTCATGTTCACTAGTCTGATTGGTCTTCATGTTCACTAGTCTGATTGGTCTTCATGTTCACTAGTCTGATTGGTCTTCATGTTCACTAGTCTGATTGGTCTTCATGTTCACTAGTCTGATTGGTCTTCATGTTCACTAGTCTGATTGGTCTTCATGTTCACTAGTCTGATTGGTCATCATGTTCACTAGTCTGATTGGTCTTCATGTTCACTAGTCTGATTGGTCTTCATGTTCACTAGTCTGATTGGTCTTCATGTTCACTAGTCTGATTGGTCTTCATGTTCACTAGTCTGATTGGTCTTCATGTTCACTAGTCTGATTGGTCTTTATGTTCACTAGTCTGATTGGTCTTCATGTTCACTAGTCTGATTGGTCTTCATGTTCACTAGTCTGATTGGTCTTCATGTTCACTAGTCTGATTGGTCTTCATGTTCACTAGTCTGATTGGTCTTTATGTTCACTAGTCTGATTGGTCTTCATGTTCACTAGTCTGATTGGTCTTTATGTTCACTAGTCTGATTGGTCTTCATGTTCACTAGTCTGATTGGTCTTCATGTTCACTAGTCTGATTGGTCTTTATGTTCACTAGTCTGATTGGTCTTTATGTTCACTAGTCTGATTGGTCTTTATGTTCACTAGTCTGATTGGTCTTCATGTTCACTAGTCTGATTGGTCTTCATGTTCACTAGTCTGATTGGTCTTCATGTTCACTAGTCTGATTGGTCTTTATGTTCACTAGTCTGATTGGTCTTTATGTTCACTAGTCTGATTGGTCTTCATGTTCACTAGTCTGATTGGTCTTTATGTTCACTAGTCTGATTGGTCTTCATGTTCACTAGTCTGATTGGTCTTTATGTTCACTAGTCTGATTGGTCTTCATGTTCACTAGTCTGATTGGTCTTCATGTTCACTAGTCTGATTGGTCTTCATGTTCACTAGTCTGATTGGTCTTCATGTTCACTAGTCTGATTGGTCTTCATGTTCACTAGTCTGATTGGTCTTCATGTTCACTAGTCTGATTGGTCTTCATGTTCACTAGTCTGATTGGTCTTCATGTTCACTAGTCTGATTGGTCTTCATGTTCACTAGTCTGATTGGTCTTCATGTTCACTAGTCTGATTGGTCTTCATGTTCACTAGTCTGATTGGTCTTCATGTTCACTAGTCTGATTGGTCTTCATGTTCACTAGTCTGATTGGTCTTCATGTTCACTAGTCTGATTGGTCTTCATGTTCACTAGTCTGATTGGTCTTCATGTTCACTAGTCTGATTGGTCTTTATGTTCACTAGTCTGATTGGTCTTCATGTTCACTAGTCTGATTGGTCTTCATGTTCACTAGTCTGATTGGTCTTCATGTTCACTAGTCTGATTGGTCTTCATGTTCACTAGTCTGATTGGTCTTCATGTTCACTAGTCTGATTGGTCTTCATGTTCACTAGTCTGATTGGTCTTCATGTTCACTAGTCTGATTGGTCTTCATGTTCACTAGTCTGATTGGTCTTCATGTTCACTAGTCTGATTGGTCTTCATGTTCACTAGTCTGATTGGTCTTCATGTTCACTAGTCTGATTGGTCTTCATGTTCACTAGTCTGATTGGTCTTCATGTTCACTAGTCTGATTGGTCTTCATGTTCACTAGTCTGATTGGTCTTTATGTTCACTAGTCTGATTGGTCTTCATGTTCACTAGTCTGATTGGTCTTCATGTTCACTAGTCTGATTGGTCTTCATGTTCACTAGTCTGATTGGTCTTCATGTTCACTAGTCTGATTGGTCTTTATGTTCACTAGTCTGATTGGTCTTCATGTTCACTAGTCTGATTGGTCTTCATGTTCACTAGTCTGATTGGTCTTCATGTTCACTAGTCTGATTGGTCTTCATGTTCACTAGTCTGATTGGTCTTCATGTTCACTAGTCTGATTGGTCTTCATGTTCACTAGTCTGATTGGTCTTTATGTTCACTAGTCTGATTGGTCTTCATGTTCACTAGTCTGATTGGTCTTTATGTTCACTAGTCTGATTGGTCTTCATGTTCACTAGTCTGATTGGTCTTTATGTTCACTAGTCTGATTGGTTTTCATGTTCACTAGTCTGATTGGTTTTCATGTTCACTAGTCTGATTGGTCTTCATGTTCACTAGTCTGATTGGCCTTTATCCATGTCTTCATGTTGTTTGTGAAGGTGTGATAGGTGATGCAGTTATGTGTGTCTGATGGCAGTGTGTTCCAGACATGGGAAGCTCTCACAGAGAAAGCAGATTGACTAAAGGTGCTTTTCCTTAAGGGAACTATACAGTCACCTCTCATGGCAGACCTTGTGGATCTGCTGCCATGGGGCTGGGTTTTCTGTTGAACTAAAGTACTGAGCGGAGTGGGAGGAGCCTGGCCATTTAGGATCTTGAATACAAGACATGCGTCGGTGTATTGCACAAGATTTTCCCAACTCAGGAGCTCATTCTTTCTGAGGATGTAACAGTGATGATGGCTATTGAGCTTCCTATCAAGCACTTTGAGAGCCTGTTTGTAGATAGACTGAATGGGTTTTAATGTTGTACAGCAAGCTTGGGCCCAACTAGTCAAGCAGTATGTTAAGTGGGGGAGTATTATAGATTCGAAGTACAGTTATGCCTCCTCTGTAGTCAAGCAATTTCTTATAAATCAGAAATTAGCAAAGAACATGCAGACTTTGTGAAGAACATGCAGACAGTTTGTTTCACATTGAGATGCAAACAGGAGTCACTGAGCCACTATGTAACCTGGACCATTACAGTAGTGAGTCACTGAGCCACTATGTAACCTGGACCACTACAGTAGTGAGTCACTGAGCCACTATGTAACCTGGACCATTACAGTAGTGAGTCACTGAGCCACTATGTAACCTGGACCATTACAGTAGTGAGTCACTGAGCCACTATGTAACCTGGACCATTACAGTAGTGAGTCACTGAGCCACTATGTAACCTGGACCATTACAGTAGTGAGTCACTGAGCCACTATGTAACCTGGACCACTACAGTAGTGAGTCACTGAGCCACTATGTAACCTGGACCACTACAGTAGTGAGTCACTGAGCCACTATGTAACCTGGACCATTACAGTAGTGAGTCACTGAGCCACTATGTAACCTGGACCATTACAGTAGTGAGTCACTGAGCCACTTTGTAACCTGGACCATTACAGTAGTGAGTCACTGAGCCACTTTGTACAGACAGAAGGCAGATCATTAATGTACAGGCTGAACTACAGACCCAGTACAGACAGAAGGCAGATCATTAATGTACAGGCTGAACTACAGACAGAAGGCAGATAATTAATGTACAGGCTGAACTACAGACCCAGGAGAGACAGAAGGCAGATCATTAATGTACAGGCTGAACTACAGACCCAGGAGAGACAGAAGGCAGATCATTAATGTACAGGCTGAACTACAGACCCAGTACAGACAGAAGGCAGATCATTAATGTACAGGCTGAACTACAGACCCAGGAGGAACAGAAGGCAGATCATTAATGTACAGGCTGAACTACAGACCCAGTACAGACAGAAGGCAGATCATTAATGTACAGGCTGAACTACAGACCCAGTACAGACAGAAGGCAGATCATTAATGTACAGGCTCAACTACAGACCCAGTACAGACAGAAGGCAGATCATGAATGTACAGGCTGAACTACAGACCCAGTACAGACAGAAGGCACGTCATTAATGTACAGGCTGAACAGGAGGGGCCCCAGTATTGACTCTTGGTGCACACCCACATCATAGCTAAGAGTGGGCGACAGGTCATTTCTCACTCTGACCCACTGAGTTCTGCCTTCAAGGTATGACTTCATCCATCTCAAGGCATCGGGAGAAAAGTTGAACTCCGACAATTTTGTGATGAGAACCTCATGGTGAACAGTATCAAAAGCCTTCCTTAGGTCCAGAAACACAGCCCCAACAGCGCCCCCTTTGTCCATCTTGGACTTCATATTTTCCAGAAGAAAGCAGTTGGCTGTTTCTGTGGAGTGTTTTCGCTCTGAAGCCAAACTGCATGGAGGGTAATGTGAAGGGGCTGTTGTTGAGGTGGGCAATCAGTTGTTCTGCTACACGCTTTTCAACAACCTTCGACACCACAGGTAGTATACTATGTGCTGAGAGAAGGACAGTGCACCGTCTAGCCATACTCCCAAGTACTTATATGAGGTGACTACCTCAAGCTCTAAACCTACGTGTCCGTCACTGATTTTAGACCGGGAAGGACATATCTTGGAGAGAATTGTTCCAATGTTTGCATCATTGCAGAAAATTTAAGAAAACCTGGAGGAAAAATGTAATTGTGTTGTCAGTGAGCTCAGTATACAAAATCAACGTCAACATTTTGATGGGGTTTTAATCTGTGATGTCCCGGCCATCCTCATGTACGTGTAGCCCATGTTTGCCTGATGCTGATGCTGACGTGTCATACTCTTTTTGGCCAGACATCATCAGATACATGGGCTACGTATAGTAACACAGAGGGGCGCTGTTTCAGTCGTTCGGATCGTTTCGGCCACTTCCGAATTGTAGGAAAGTTGGCGGGTGCACAGTGCACTGTTCGAATGTTTTGAATTATTTTTGGATGAATGTGCGAAGGTAACCTATTTTTTGAAGTGATTTGTTTGACAATCGGATAAAAGCATAATGACTGGTTGTGTTCATAGCACATTAAAAGGTAAAACATTTCTACTATATAATTATATATTTACTATAAAACCCACGCCTCAGATTGGCTTCTGCCTGGGACCTCCAAATCACTATGTCCGCCTTTGGGTACAGTAAGTCCATCTGTTTTAGCAGGAAACAGATTGCATCCTGCAGTGTGCTGGGCTCAACACACCCCTCTGTCCTCTCGCCCCCAGGCCATTGACAATCTCTGTAATATTCTCTCAAGCAAAGAACCCAGCCAATTCTCCTCTAAGTAGAAACAGTATTTCCTGCTTACACATTCTTTAGCATAGCCTATAGGGCCCAGTGGCCTACTTACTGAGTCATGCATCAATACTTAACAGTGGGTGTTTACTCCACCCATCAAGGTACTGCATGTCTGACAATGATACGTCCCTTAGTAAATACTTTACTCCAAACACAACCAACTGCAGTGGCGTAACTTAATACAATAATCCAACATTGTGAATATTGTCAAACAAATAAACATACATGAACAAGGATACCTCGACTAGATGGTAAACTGCTACAGACAGAATTTACTTTTCATAGTCGGTTAGGAGAATTAGGTTAAGGTTGAGAGAATTAGGTTAAGGTTAGGAGAATTAGGTTAAGGTTGGGAGAATTAGGTTAAGGTTAGGAGAATTAGGTTAAGGTTGGGAGAATTAGGTTACGGTTAAGATAATTAGGTTAAGGTTGGGAGAATTAGGTTAAGGTTGGGAGAATTAGGTTAAGGTTAGGAGAATTAGGTTAAGGTTGGGAGAATTAGGTTAAGGTTGGGAGAATTAGGTTAAGGTTAGGAGAATTAGGTTAAGGTTGGGAGAATTAGGTTAAGGTTAGGAGAATTAGGTTAAGGTTGGGAGAATTAGGTTAAGGTTAGGAGAATTAGGTTAAGGTTGGGAGAATTAGGTTAAGGTTGGGAGAATTAGGTTCAATAGTCAAAGTCAAAGTCACCATTATTAGTCAGTTGTACAACCGAATGCCTTCAACCGAAATGTGTCTTCCGCATTTAACCCAACCCCTCTGAATCAGAGAGGTGCGGGGGGCTGCCTTAATCGACATCCACGTCTTCGGCGCCCGGGGAACAGTGGGTTAACTGCCTTGTTCAGGGGCAGAACGACAGATTTTTACCTTGTCAGCTCGGTGATTCGAACTTGCAACCCTCCGGTTACAAGTCCAACGCTCTAACCACTAGGCTACCTGCCGCCTGGTTAAGGTTAGGAGAATCATCAAATCAAATCAAATGTATTTATAAAGCCCTTTGTACATCAGCTGATGTCACAGAGTGCTGTACAGAAACCCAGCCTAAAACCCCAAACAGCAAGCAATGCAGGTGTAAAAGCACGGTGGCTAGGAAAAACTCCCTAGAAAGGCCAAAACCTAGGAAGAAACCTAGAGAGGAACCAGGCTGTGAGGGGTGGCCAGTCCTCTTCTGGCTGTGCCGGGTGCAGATTATAACAGAACATGGACAAGATTTTAAAATGTTCATAAAACAGGCAGAACAGTTGAAACTGGAGAAGCAGCACGGCCAGGTGGACTCGGGACATCAAGGAGTCATCAGGCCAGGTAGGCCTTGAGGAATGGTCCTAATGCTCAGGTCCTCCGAGAGAGAGAGAGAGAGAGAGAGAAGAAGAAAAAAGAAAGAAAGAGAGAGATAATTAGAGAGAGCATACTTAAATTCACACAGGACACCAGATAAGAGAAGAAATACTCCAGATATAACAGACGGACCCTAGCCCCCCGACACATAAACTACTGCAGCATAAATACTGGGGGCTGAGACAGGAGGGGTCGGGAGACACTGTGGCCCGTCCGACGATACACCCGGACAGGGCCAAACAGGCAGGATATAACCCCACTCTGCCGAAGCACAGCCCCCACACTACTAGAGGGATATCTTCAACCACCAACTTACCATCATGAGACAAGGCCGAATTAGGTTAAGGTTGGGAGAATTAGGTTAAGGTTGGGAGAATTAGGTTAATGTTAGGAGAATTAGGTTAAGGTTGGGAGAATTAGGTTAAGGTTGGGAGAATTAGGTTAAGGTTAGGAGAATTAGGTTAAGGTTGGGAGAATTAGGTTAAGGTTGGGAGAATTAGGTTAAGGTTAGGAGAATTAGGTTAAGGTTGGGAGAATTAGGTTAAGGTTGGGAGAATTAGGTTAAGGTTAGGAGAATTAGGTTAAGGTTGGGAGAATTAGGTTAAGGTTGGGAGAATTAGGTTAAGGTTGGGAGAATGAGGGTAAAGGTTAACAAAAATTCTGACTGACGCAACTCGAGCATGCAAAGGTAATACATTTTAACATATTTACTATACAACCCAGGCTGTATACCATCTAGCCACAGTCCAACCACACAAAATGGTTGCTCTCACACAACCAGGGGCAGACTTAGTTATTTGGAGGGACCCAGGCGGGAGACCAGTCTGAGCCCCCCACACCTTCCATCCCGTTTCTTTATAGGTTTTATCGTACGTGCAACAGTGTGCGACGATTCTTTTTACAGTTTATGGTGAGGACGGGCAGGAAATCACTGATTTTTAAAACCCCATTAAAATATGTTGACGATGTTGATTTTCTATGTAGAAGCACACTGACAAAACC
This sequence comes from Brachymystax lenok tsinlingensis, assembly GCA_030435695.1. Taxonomy (NCBI): domain Eukaryota; kingdom Metazoa; phylum Chordata; class Actinopteri; order Salmoniformes; family Salmonidae; genus Brachymystax; species Brachymystax lenok. Next base: position 1,938,303 of record CM059814.1, on the reverse strand, counting down.
TGGAGAAAATAACAGAATTCTGTTTCCTTCCATTTTCTGCAATGCTGCAAAATGTGTTTTTCCCGGTCTGAAAACAGTGACGTACACGTAGCACCAACGGCCATGTAGGCATAGGGTTCTTGAAATGTAACATCCAATCAAAATCTTGAAGTAATTAGAATTTAGCAATTAAACACTGGAGTGATAGATGTGCAGAAGATGAATGTGCAAGTAGAGATACTGGGGTGCAAAAGAGCAAAATAAATAATATGGGGATGAGGTAGTTGGATGGGCTATTAACAGATTGGCTGTGTACAGGTACAGTGATCGGTAAGCTGCTCTGACAGCTGATGCTTAAAGTTAGTGAGGGAGATATAAGACTCCAGCTTCAGTGATTTTGGCAATTCATTCCAGTCATTGGCAGCAGAGAAATGGAAGGAAAGGCGGCCAGAGGAGGAATAGGCTTCACTCCGCGGTCCAACACATCCCAAACATCTCAACTGGGTTGAGGTCGGGTGATTGTGGAGGCCAGGTCATCTGATGCAGCACTCCATCGCTCTCCTTCTTGTTCAAATATCCCTAAACTGACACTTACCCACTAATCATAATAAGGTCTTCGTGTGCCATCATAGGTTCGCTGGCATTGTCATCATTGTTGACTTCATTTCAGTTAACCGAGAATGGACTAAACTAGAATGGTAGAATGTACTGAACAACAATGGCAGAATGTACTGAACTATAATGGTAGAATATACTAAACTACAACAGTAGAATGTACTGAACTAGAGTGTACTGAACTATAATGGTAGAATATATTGAACTACAATAGTTGAATGTGCTGTACTAGAGTGTACTGAACTAGATTGGTAGACTGTTCTGAACTACAATATTAGAATGTACTGAATTAGAATGTACTGAACTAGAGTGGTAGAATATACTGAACTAGAGTAGTAGAATATACTGAACTAGAATGGTAGAATGGACTGAGCTGGAATGGTAGAATTGACTGATCTAGAATGGGCTGAACTACAATAATAGAATACACTTGTCATGCTTTTCTTCCCTCGGGAATGACCAAAGCGCAGCGACGTAACCAGAATACATGTTTATTGAAAATAACGGGACGAGACGGAACAAAACAATAAACGAAGAACAAGACGTGAACCCTAACGCTAAATACTAAACATGACTGGCGAAACCTAACTAGGCACGACTGGCGAAACCTAACTAGGCACGAACCTGACTGAACACCATAACATAAACAATAACCCACAAAACTAAAGTGCAACCCCCAAACATATATATGGTTCCCAATTAGAGGTAACGAGACTCAGCTGCCTCTAATTGGGAACCATTATCCCAACATAGAAATAGACACCATAGAACACACAAACCCTACACCAAAACGAAACCAAAACGCTCCAGCCTGTCATCTCAGGCCTGGGCGTTACAATACTGAACTAGAGTAGTAGAATATACTGAACTAGAATGGTAGAACGGACTGAACTAGAATGGTAGAATGGACTGAACTAGAATGGTAGAATATACTGAACTACAATAATAGAATGTACTGAACTAGAATGGTAGAATATACTGAACTACAATAATAGAATGTACTGAACCAGAGTGTACTGAACTGTAATGGTAGAATGTACTAAACTACAATAGTAGAATGTACTGAACTATAATGGTAGAATGGACTGAACTACAATAGCAGAATGTACTGAACTATAATGGTAGAATGTACTGAACTAGAATTGTAGAATGTACTGAACTAGAATGGTAGAATGTACTGAACTACAATAGTAGAATGTACTGAACTAGAGTCTACTGAACTAAAATGGTGGAATGGACTGAACAAGAATGGTAGAATGGACTGAACTAGAATGGTAGAATATACTGAACTAGAACGGTAAAATGAACTGAACTAAAATGGTAGAATTGACTGAACTAGAATGGTAGAATGGACTGAACTAGAATGGTAGAAAGGACTGAACTAGAATGGTAGAATATACTGAACTACAATAATAGAATATACTGAACTAGAGTGTACTGAACTAGAATGGTAGAATGGACTGAACTAGAATGGTAGAATGGACTGAACTAGAATGGTAGACTGGACTGAACTAGAGTGGACTGAAATAGAATGGACTGAACTAGAATGGTAGAATGGACTGAACTAGAATGGACTGAACTAGAATGGACTGAACTAGAATGGTAGAATGGACTGAACTAGAATAGTAGAATGGACTGAACTAGAATGGTAGAATAGACTGAACTAGAATGGTAGAATGGACTGAACTAGAATGGTAGAATGGACTGAACTAGAATGGTAGAATGGACTGAACTAGAATGGTAGAATGGACTGAACTAGAATGGTAGAATATACTGAACTACAATAGTAGAGTGTACTGTACTATAATGGTAGAATATACTGAACTGCAATAGCAGAATGTACTGAACTATAATGGTAGAATATACTGAACTAGAATGGTAGAATGGACTGAACTAGAATGGTAGAATGTACTGAACTACAATATTAGAATGTACTGAACTAGAGTGTACTGAACTAGAGTGTACTGAACTAGAATGTACTGAACTAGAATGTACTGAACTAGATTGTACTGAACTAGAATGGTAGACTGTTCTGAACTACAATATTAGAATGTACTGAATTAGAGTGTACTGAACTAGAATGGTAGAATGTACTGAACTACATTAATAGAATGTACTGATCTAGAATGGTAGAATGGACTGAACTAGAATGGTAGAATGTACTGAACTACAATATTAGAATGTACTGAACTAGTGTACTGAACTAGAATGGTAGAATATACTGATCTACAATAATAGAATGTACTGAACTAGAGTGTTCTGAACTATGATGGTAGAATGTACTGAACTATAATGGTAGAATGTACTGAACAACAATAGCAGAATGTACTGAACTAGATTGTACTGAACTGGAATGGTAGAATATACTGAACTACAATAGTAGAGTGTACTGAACTATAATGGTAGAATATACTGAACTACAATAGTAGAGTGTACTGTACTATAATGGTAGAATATACTGAACTGCAATAGCAGAATGTACTGAACTATAATGGTAGAATATACTGAACTAGAATGGTAGAATGGACTGAACTAGAATGGTAGAATATACTGTACTACAATAGTAGAATGTACTGAACTAGAATGGTGGAATGTACTGAACTACAATATTAGAATGTACTGAATTAGAGTGTACTGAACTAGAATGGTAGACTGTTCTGAACTACAATATTAGAATGTACTGAATTAGAGTGTACTGATCTAGAATGGTAGAATGTACTGATCTACAATATTAGAATGTACTGAACTAGTGTACTGAACTAGAATGGTAGAATATACTGATCTACAATAATAGAATGTACTGAACTAGAGTGTTCTGAACTATGATGGTAGAATGTACTGAACTATAATGGTAGAATGGACTGAACTATAATGGTAGAATGGACTGAACTACAATAGTAGAATGTACTGAACTAGATTGTACTGAACTAGAATGGTAGAATGGACTGAACTAGAATGGTAGAATATACTGAACTAGAATGGTAAAATAAACTGAAATAGAATGGTAGGATGTACTGAACTAGAATGGTAGAATATAGTGAACTAGAATGGTAGAATGGACTGAGCTAGAGTGGTAGATTATACTGAACTAGAATGGTAGAATATACTGAGCTAGAACGGTAGAATATACTGAACTAGAATGGTAGAATGGACTGAAGTAGAATGGATTGAACAAAAATGGTAGAATGGACAGAGCTAGAATGGTGGTATAATGGACTGAACTTGAATGGTATAATGGACTGAGCTGGAATGGTAGAATTGACTGATCTAGAATGGGCTGAACTAGAATGATAGAATGAGCTGAACTACAATAATAGAATGTACTGAACTAGAGTGTACTGAACTAGATTGGTAGAATGGACTGAACTAGAATGGTAGAATGGACTGAACTAGAATGGTAGAATGGACTGAACTAGAATGGTAGAATGGCCTAAACTACAATAATAGAATATACTGAACTAGAGTAGTAGAATGGACTGAACTAGAATGGTAGAATGGACTGAACTAGAATGGTAGAATATACTGAACTACAATAATAGAATGTACTGAACTAGAGTGTACTGAACTAGAATGGTAGAATGGACTGAACTAGAATTTGTAGAATGGACTGAACTAGAATGGTAGAATGTACTGAACTAGAGTGGACTGAACTAGAATGGACTGAACTAGAATGGTAGAATGGACTGAACTAGAATGGTAGAATGGACTGAACTAGAATGGTAGAATGGACTGAACTAGAATGGACTGAACTAGAATGGACTGAACTAGAATGGTAGAATGGACTGAACTAGAATGGTGGAATGGACTGAACTAGAATGGTAGAATGGGAGGAAAATAGCCTAGTAAAACAGAGAGACAAATAAAATGTGTTTCATACGCCACCTGTTGGACATATCCTGAAAATTATATTTACTTCATTACCACAGTACACAATATCATCAAGCTCCCTGAGCCTTTCCATTTCATCATTATTATCTTGATATTAATGAATAATACTGAGATGGATTACATCTCTTCAGCTGAGTTTCTCCTCAGTGGAAGAAACCCTCTCTGAGTATGGACTGGAGACTGTTACAGGAGAAACCCCTCTCTGAGTATGGACTGGAGACTGTTACAGGGGAAACCCCTCACTGAGTATGGACTGGAGACTGTTACAGGAGAAACCCCTCTCTGAGTATGGACTGGAGACTGTTACAGGGGAAACCCCTCACTGAGTATGGACTGGAGACTGTTACAGGAGAAACCCCTCTCTGAGTATGGACTGGAGACTGTTACAGGAGAAACCCCTCTCTGAGTATGGACTGGAGACTGTTACAGGAGAAACCCCTCTCTGAGTATGGACTGGAGACGGTTACAGGAGAACAGTCCATACAGAGAGACAACATGCACACAGAGACAATATGCACACAGAGGCAACATGCACACAGTGACAACATGCACACAGAGACAACATGCGCACAGAGACAACATGCACACAGACAACATGCACACAGAGACAACATGCACACAGAGACAACATGCACACAGAGACAACATGCACACAGAGGCAACATGCACACAGAGACATCATGCACACAGAGACAACATGCACACAGAGAGACAACATGCACACAGAGACAACATGCACACAGAGACAACATGCACACAGAGGCAACATGCACACAGAGACATCATGCACACAGAGTGTCACGTTCAGGCCTGATTTTGACAAGCTGGCGTGTTTAGTTTTGTTTTGGTGTAGGGTTTTTTCTGTTCTAGGTGTTGTATTTCTATGTTGGGGTAATGGTTCCCAATTAGAGGCAGCTGAGTGTCGTTACCTCTAATTGGGAACCATATATATGTTTGTAGTTTTCAGAGGGGTTTTGTGGGTTATTGTTTGTGCATAGCTTGTTTTGGTCATAGTGGCATTGTGGTTCATGTTGCGTTCATTGTTGCGATCTTTGTTCGTGTTGTTATTTTTCCCCAGTTACGTTTCATTTAATAAAAGATGTATACTGGATACCTCGCTGCGCCTTGGTCTGTCCCTTCTGAAGATCGTGACACAGAGAGACAACATGCACACAGAGAGACAACATGCACACAGAGAGACAACATGCACACAGAGAGACAACATGCACACAGAGAGACAACATGCACACAGAGAGACAACATGCAAACAGAGAGACAACATGCACACAGAGACAACAGGAGAGAGACAACAGGAGAGAGAGGCATAAATATCATGCCCCTCCCCCAAATGCTAACCTCCCCTGTTATTGTAATGGTGAGAGGTTAGCATGTCTTGGGGGTATGATATAAAATGCTAACCTCCCCTGTTATTGTAATGGTGAAAGGTTAGCATGTCTTGGGGGTATGATATAAAATGCTAACCTCCCCTGTTATTGTAATGGTGAGAGGTTAGCATGTCTTGGGGGTATGATATATAATGCTAACCTCCCCTGTTATTGTAATGGTGAGAGGTTAGCATGTTTTGGGGGTATGATATAAAATGCTATCCTCCCCTGTTATTGTCATGGTGAGAGGTTAGCATGTCTTGGGGGTATGATATAAAATGCTAACCTCCCCTGTTATTGTCATGGTGAGAGGTTAGCATGTCTTGGGGGTATGATATAAAATGCTAAACTCCCTGTTATTGTAATGGTGAGAGGTTAGCATGTCTTGGGGTTATGATATAAAATGCTAACCTCCCCTGTTATTGTAATGGTGAGAGGTTCGCATTTCTTGGGGGTATGATATAAAATGCTAACCTCCCCTGTTATTGTCATGGTGAGAGGGGGGTATTTCTTGGGGTATGATATATGATATAAAAATGCTAACCTCCCTGTTATTGTAATGGTGAGAGGTTCGCATGTCTTCGGGTATGATATAAAATGCTAACCTCCCCTGTTATTGTAATGGTGAGAGGTTAGCATGTCTTGGGGTATGATATAAAATGCTAACCTCCCTGTTATTGTAATGGTGAGAGGTTAGCATGTCTTGGGGTATGATATAAAATGCTATCCTCCCCTGTTATTGTCATGGTGAGAGGTTAGCATGTCTTGGGGGTATGATATAAAATGCTAACCTCCCCTGTTATTGTAATGGTGAGAGGTTAGCATGTCTTGGGGGTATGATATAAAATGCTAACCTCCCCTGTTATTGTCATGGTGAGAGATTAGCATGTCTTGGAGCTATGATATAAAATGCTAACCTCCCCTGTTATTGTAATGGTGAGAGGTTAGCATGTCTTGGGGTTATGATATAAAATGCTAACCTCCCCTGTTATTGTAATGGTGAGAGGTTAGCATGTCTTGGTGGTATGATATAAAATGCTAACCTCCCCTGTTATTGTCATGGTGAGAGGGGGGTATGTCTTGGGGGTATGATATATGATATAAAAATGCTAACCTCCCTGTTATTGTAATGGTGAGAGGTTAGCATGTCTTGGGGTATGATATAAAATGCTAACCTCCCATGTTATTGTAATGGTGAGAGGTTAGCATGTCTTGGGGGTATGATATAAAATGCTAACCTCCTGTTATTATAATGGTGAGAGGTTCGCATGTCTTCGGGTATGATATAAAATGCTAACCTCCCTGTTATTGTCATGGTGAGAGGTTAGCATGTCTTGGGGTATGATATAAAATGCTAACCTCCCTGTTATTGTCATGGTGAGAGGTTAGCATGTCTTGGGGTATGATATGAAATGCTAACCTCCCTGTTATTGTCATGGTGAGAGGTTAGCATGTCTTGGAGCTATGATATAAAATGCTAACCTCCCTGTTATTGTAATGGTGAGAGGTTAACATGTCTTGGGGGTATGATATATAATGCTAACCTCCCCTGTTATTGTAATGGTGAGAGGTTAGCATGTCTTGGGGTATGATATAAAATGCTAACCTCCCCTGTTATTGTAATGGTGAGAGGTTAGCATGTCTTGGGGGTATGATATAAAATGCTAAACTCCCTGTTATTGTAATGGTGAGAGGTTAGCATGTCTTGGGGTATGATATAAAATGCTAACCTCCCTGTTATTGTAATGGTGAGAGGTTAGCATGTCTTGGGGTATGATATATAATGCTAACCTCCCTGTTATTGTAATGGTGAGAGGTTAGCATGTCTTGGGGTATGATATATAATGCTAACCTCCCCTGTTATTGTAATGGTGAGAGGTCTACATGTCTTGGGGGTATGATATAAAATGCTAACCTCCTGTTATTGTAATGGTGAGAGGTTAGCATGTCTTGGTGGTATGATATAAAATGCTAACCTCCCTGTTATTGTCATGGTGAGAGGGGGTATGTCTTGGGGGTATGATATATGATATAAAATGCTAACCTCCCCTGTTATTGTAATGGTGAGAGGTTCGCATGTCTTGGGGGTATGATATAAAATGCTAACCTCCCCTGTTATTGTCATGGTGAGAGGGGGGTATGTCTTGGGGGTATGATATATGATATAAAATGCTAACCTCCCCTGTTATTGTAATGGTGAGAGGTTAGCATGTCTTGGGGGTATGATATAAAATGCTAACCTCCCCTGTTATTGTCATGGTGAGAGGTTAGCATGTCTTGGGGGTATGATATAAAATGCTAACCTCCTGTTATTGTAATGGTGAGAGGTTAGCATGTCTTGGGGTTATGATATAAAATGCCAACCTCCCTGTTATTGTAATGGTGAGAGGTTAGCATGTCTTGGGGTATGATATAAAATGCTAACCTCCCTGTTATTGTCATGGTGAGAGGTTAGCATGTCTTGGGGGTATGATATAAAAATGCTAACCTCCCCTGTTATTGTAATGGTGAGAGGTTCGCATGTCTTGGGGGTATGATATAAAATGTTAACCTCCTGTTATTGTAATGGTGAGAGGTTAGCATGTCTTGGGGTATGATATAAAATGCTAAACTCCCTGTTATTGTAATGGTGAGAGGTTAGCATGTCTTGGGGGTATGATATAAAAATGCTAACCTCCCCTGTTCTTGTAATGGTGAGAGGTTAGCATGTCTTGGGGGTATGATATATAATGCTAACCTCCCCTGTTATTGTAATGGTGAGAGGTTAGCATGTCTTGGGGTATGATATAAAATGCTAACCTCCCTGTTATTGTAATGGTGAGAGGTTAGCATGTCTTGGGGGTATGATATAAAATGCTAACCTCCCCTGTTATTGTAATGGTGAGAGGTTAGCATGTCTTGGGGGTATGATATATAATGCTAACCTCCCCTGTTATTGTAATGGTGAGAGGTTAGCATGTTTTGGGGGTATGATATAAAATGCTATCCTCCCCTGTTATTGTCATGGTGAGAGGTTAGCATGTCTTGGGGGTATGATATATAATGCTAACCTCCCCTGTTATTGTAATGGTGAGAGGTTAGCATGTCTTGGGGGTATGATATAAAATGCTAACCTCCCCTGTTATTGTCATGGTGAGAGGTTAGCATGTCTTGGGGGTATGATATAAAATGCTAACCTCCCCTGTTATTGTCATGGTGAGAGGTTAGCATGTCTTGGAGCTATGATATAAAATGCTAACCTCCCCTGTTATTGTAATGGTGAGAGGTTCGCATGTCTTGGGGGTATGATATAAAATGCTAAACTCCCCTGTTATTGTAATGGTGAGAGGTTAGCATGTCTTGGGTTTATGATATAAAATGCTAACCTCCCCTGTTATTGTAATGGTGAGAGGTTCGCATTTCTTGGGGGTATGATATAAAATGCTAACCTCCCCTGTTATTGTCATGGTGAGAGGGGGGTATTTCTTGGGGGTATGATATATGATATAAAATGCTAACCTCCCCTGTTATTGTAATGGTGAGAGGTTCGCATGTCTTCGGGGTATGATATAAAATGCTAACCTCCCCTGTTATTGTAATGGTGAGAGGTTAGCATGTCTTGGGGGGGTATGATATAAAATGCTAACCTCCCCTGTTATTGTAATGGTGAGAGGTTAGCATGTCTTGGGGGTATGATATAAAATGCTAACCTCCCCTGTTATTGTCATGGTGAGAGATTAGCATGTCTTGGAGCTATGATATAAAATGCTAACCTCCCCTGTTATTGTAATGGTGAGAGGTTAGCATGTCTTGGGGTTATGATATAAAATGCTAACCTCCCCTGTTATTGTAATGGTGAGAGGTTAGCATGTCTTGGTGGTATGATATAAAATGCTAACCTCCCCTGTTATTGTCATGGTGAGAGGGGGGTATGTCTTGGGGGTATGATATATGATATAAAATGCTAACCTCCCCTGTTATTGTAATGGTGAGAGGTTAGCATGTCTTGGGGTATGATATAAAATGCTAACCTCCCATGTTATTGTAATGGTGAGAGGTTAGCATGTCTTGGGGTTATGATATAAAATGCTAACCTCCTGTTATTGTAATGGTGAGAGGTTTGCATATCTTGGGGTATGATATAAAATGCTAACCTCCTGTTATTGTAATGGTGAGAGGTTAGCATGTCTTGGGGTTATGATATAAAATGCTAACCTCCTGTTATTGTAATGGTGAGAGGTTAGCATGTCTTGGGGGTATGATATAAAATGCTAACCTCCTGTTATTGTAATGGTGAGAGGTTAGCATGTCTTGGAGCTATGATATAAAATGCTAACCTCCTGTTATTGTAATGGTGAGAGGTTAGCATGTCTTGGGGTATGATATATAATGCTAACCTCCCTGTTATTGTAATGGTGAGAGGTTAGCATGTCTTGGGGTATGATATAAAATGCTAACCTCCCCTGTTATTGTCATGGTGAGAGGTTAGCATGTCTTGGGGTATGATATAAAATGCTAACCTCCCTGTTATTGTCATGGTGAGAGGTTAGCATGTCTTGGGGTATGATATAAAATGCTAACCTCCCTGTTATTGTAATGGTGAGAGGTTAGCATGTCTTGGGGGTATGATATAAAATGCTAACCTCCTGTTATTGTAATGGTGAGAGGTTAGCATGTCTTGGGGTATGATATAAAATGCTAACCTCCTGTTATTGTAATGGTGAGAGGTTAGCATGTCTTGGGGGTATGATATAAAATGCTAACCTCCCTGTTATTGTAATGGTGAGAGGTTAGCATGTCTTGGGGTATGATATAAAATGCTAACCTCCCCTGTTATTGTCATGGTGAGAGGGGGGTATGTCTTGGGGGTATGATATATGATATAAAATGCTAACCTCCCCTGTTATTGTAATGGTGAGAGGTTAGCATGTCTTGGGGGTATGATATAAAATGCTAACCTCCCTGTTATTGTCATGGTGAGAGGGGGCATGTCTTGGGGGTATGATATATGATATAAAATGCTAACCTCCCCTGTTATTGTAATGGTGAGAGGTTAGCATGTCTTGGGGGTATGATATAAAATGCTAACCTCCCCTGTTATTGTAATGGTGAGAGGTTAGCATGTCTTGGGGTTATGATATAAAATGCTAACCTCCCCTGTTATTGTAATGGTGAGAGGTTAGCATGTCTTGGGGTATGATATAAAATGCTAACCTCCTGTTATTGTAATGGTGAGAGGTTAGCATGTCTTGGGGTATGATATAAAATGCTAACCTCCCCTGTTATTGTAATGGTGAGAGGTTAGCATGTCTTGGGTATGATATAAAATGCTAACCTCCCTGTTATTGTAATGGTGAGAGGTTAGCATGTCTTGGGGTATGATATAAAATGCTAACCTCCCCTGTTATTGTCATGGTGAGAGGTTAGCATGTCTTGGGGGTATGATATAAAATGCTAACCTCTGTTATTGTAATGGTGAGAGGTTAGCATGTCTTGGGGTATGATATAAAATGCTAACCTCCCTGTTATTGTAATGGTGAGAGGTTAGCATGTCTTGGGGTATGATATAAAATGCTAACCTCCCTGTTATTGTAATGGTGAGAGGTTAACATGTCTTGGGGGTATGATATAAAATGCTAACCTCCCTGTTATTGTAATGGTGAGAGGTTAGCATGTCTTGGGGTATGATATAAAATGCTAACCTCCTGTTATTGTAATGGTGAGAGGTTAGCATGTCTTGGAGGTATGATATAAAATGCTAACCTCCTGTTATTGTAATGGTGAGAGGTTAGCATGTCTTGGGGGTATGATATAAAATGCTAACCTCCCTGTTATTGTAATGGTGAGAGGTTAGCATGTCTTGGGGGTATGATATAAAATGCTAACCTCCCTGTTATTGTAATGGTGAGAGGTTAGCATGTCTTGGGGGTATGATATAAAATGCTAACCTCCCCTGTTATTGTAATGGTGAGAGGTTAGCATGTCTTGGGGTATGATATATAATGCTAACCTCCCTGTTATTGTAATGGTGAGAGGTTAGCATGTCTTGGGGGTATGATATAAAATGCTAACCTCCCTGTTATTGTAATGGTGAGAGGTTAGCATGTCTTGGGGGTATGATATAAAATGCTAACCTCCCTGTTATTGTAATGGTGAGAGGTTAGCATGTCTTGGGGGTATGATATAAAATGCTAACCTCCCCTGTTATTGTAATGGTGAGAGGTTAGCATGTTTTGGGTATGATATAAAATGCTAACCTCCCTGTTATTGTCATGGTGAGAGGTTAGCATGTCTTGGGGTATGATATATAATGCTAACCTCCTGTTATTGTAATGGTGAGAGGTTAGCATGTCTTGGGGGTATGATATAAAATGCTAACCTCCCTGTTATTGTCATGGTGAGAGGTTAGCATGTCTTGGGGTATGATATAAAATGCTAACCTCCCTGTTATTGTCATGGTGAGAGGTTAGCATGTCTTGGAGCTATGATATAAAATGCTAACCTCCCCTGTTATTGTAATGGTGAGAGGTTAGCATGTCTTGGGGGTATGATATAAAATGCTAACCTCCTGTTATTGTAATGGTGAGAGGTTAGCATGTCTTGGGGTTATGATATAAAATGCTAACCTCCCTGTTATTGTAATGGTGAGAGGTTAGCATTTCTTGGGGTATGATATAAAATGCTAACCTCCCTGTTATTGTCATGGTGAGAGGGGGTATTTCTTGGGGTATGATATATGATATAAAAATGCTAACCTCCCCTGTTATTGTAATGGTGAGAGGTTAGCATGTCTTCGAGTATGATATAAAATGCTAACCTCCCTGTTATTGTAATGGTGAGAGGTTAGCATGTCTTGGGGTATGATATAAAATGCTAACCTCCCCTGTTATTGTAATGGTGAGAGGTTAGCATGTCTTGGGGGTATGATATAAAATGCTAACCTCCCCTGTTATTGTCATGGTGAGAGGTTAGCATGTCTTGGAGCTATGATATAAAATGCTAACCTCCCCTGTTATTGTAATGGTGAGAGGTTAGCATGTCTTGGGGTTATGATATAAAATGCTAACCTCCCCTGTTATTGTAATGGTGAGAGGTTAGCATGTCTTGAGCTATGATATAAAATGCTAACCTCCCTGTTATTGTCATGGTGAGAGGTTAGCATGTCTTGGGGTATGATATGATATAAAATGCTAACCTCCCTGTTATTGTAATGGTGAGAGGTTAGCATGTCTTGGGGTTATGATATAAAATGCTAACCTCCTGTTATTGTAATGGTGAGAGGTTAGCATATCTTGGGGGTATGATATAAAATGCTAACCTCCCCTGTTATTGTAATGGTGAGAGGTTAGCATGTCTTGGGTTATGATATAAAATGCTAACCTCCCTGTTATTGTAATGGTGAGAGGTTAGCATGTCTTGGGGGTATGATATAAAATGCTAACCTCCCTGTTATTGTAATGGTGAGAGGTTAGCATGTCTTGAGGTATGATATAAAATGCTAACCTCCTGTTATTGTAATGGTGAGAGGTTAGCATGTCTTGGGGGTATGATATAAAATGCTAACCTCCCTGTTATTGTAATGGTGAGAGGTTAGCATGTCTTGGGGGTATGATATAAAATGCTAACCTCCCCTGTTATTGTCATGGTGAGAGGTTAGCATGTCTTGGGGGTATGATATAAAATGCTAACCTCCCCTGTTATTGTCATGGTGAGAGGTTAGCATGTCTTGGAGCTATGATATAAAATGCTAACCTCCCCTGTTATTGTAATGGTGAGAGGTTAACATGTCTTGGGGGTATGATATATAATGCTAACCTCCCTGTTATTGTAATGGTGAGAGGTTAGCATGTCTTGGGGTATGATATAAAATGCTAACCTCCTGTTATTGTAATGGTGAGAGGTTAGCATGTCTTGGGGTATGATATAAAATGCTAAACTCCTGTTATTGTAATGGTGAGAGGTTAGCATGTCTTTGGGGTATGATATAAAATGCTAACCTCCTGTTATTGTAATGGTGAGAGGTTAGCATGTCTTGGGGTATGATATATAATGCTAACCTCCCTGTTATTGTAATGGTGAGAGGTTAGCATGTCTTGGGGTATGATATATAATGCTAACCTCCCTGTTATTGTAATGGTGAGAGGTTAGCATGTCTTGGGGGTATGATATAAAATGCTAACCTCCCCTGTTATTGTAATGGTGAGAGGTTAGCATGTCTTGGAGTGATATATGATATAAAATGCTAACCTCCTGTTATTGTAATGGTGAGAGGTTAGCATGTCTTGGGGGTATGATATAAAATGTTAACCTCCCTGTTATTGTAATGGTGAGAGGTTAGCATGTCTTGGGGGTATGATATATGATATAAAATGCTAACCTCCCTGTTATTGTAATGGTGGGAGGTTAGCATGTCTTGGGGGTATGATATAAAATGCCAACCTCCCTGTTATTGTAATGGTGAGAGGTTAGCATGTCTTGGGGTATGATATATAATGCTAACCTCCCTGTTATTGTAATGGTGAGAGGTTAGCATGTCTTGGGGTATGATATAAAATGCTAACCTCCCCTGTTATTGTCATGGTGAGAGGTTAGCATGTCTTGGGGTATGATATAAAATGCTAACCTCCCTGTTATTGTAATGGTGAGAGGTTCATGTCTTGAGGGTATGATGTAAAATGTTAACCTCCCCTGTTATTGTAATGGTGAGAGGTTAGCATGTCTTGGGGTATGATATAAAATGCTAACCTCCCTGTTATTGTCATGGTGAGAGGTTAGCATGTCTTGGGGTATGATATAAAATGCTAACCTCCCTGTTATTGTCATGGTGAGAGGTTAGCATGTCTTGGGGTATGATATAAAATGCTAACCTCCCCTGTTATTGTAATGGTGAGAGGTTAGCATGTCTTCGGGTATGATATAAAATGCCTAACCTCCCTGTTATTGTCATGGTGAGAGGTTAACATGTCTTGGGGGTATGATATATAATGCTATCCTCCCTGTTATTGTAATGGTGAGAGGTTAGCATGTCTTGGGGGTATGATATAAAATGCTAACCTCCCTGTTATTGTAATGGTGAGAGGTTAGCATGTCTTGGAGGTATGATATAAAATGCTAACCTCCTGTTATTGTAATGGTGAGAGGTTAGCATGTCTTGGGGTATGATATAAAATGTTAACCTCCCTGTTATTGTAATGGTGAGAGGTTAGCATGTCTTGGGGTATGATATAAAATGCTAAACTCCCTGTTATTGTAATGGTGAGAGGTTAGCATGTCTTGGGGTATGATATAAAATGCTAACCTCCCCTGTTCTTGTAATGGTGAGAGGTTAGCATGTCTTGAGGGTATGATATATAATGCTAACCTCCCTGTTCTTGTAATGGTGAGAGGTTAGCATGTCTTGGGGTATGATATAAAATGCCAACCTCCCCTGTTATTGTAATGGTGAGAGGTTAGCATGTCTTGGGGTATGATATAAAATGCTAACCTCCCCTGTTATTGTAATGGTGAGAGGTTAGCATGTCTTGGGGTATGATATATAATGCTAACCTCCCTGTTATTGTAATGGTGAGAGGTTAGCATGTCTTGGGGGTATGATATAAAATGCTATCCTCCCCTGTTATTGTCATGGTGAGAGGTTAGCATGTCTTGGGGTATGATATATAATGCTAACCTCCCTGTTATTGTAATGGTGAGAGGTTAGCATGTCTTGGGGTATGATATAAAATGCTAACCTCCTGTTATTGTCATGGTGAGAGGTTAGCATGTCTTGGGGTATGATATAAAATGCTAACCTCCCTGTTATTGTCATGGTGAGAGGTTAGCATGTCTTGGAGCTATGATATAAAATGCTAACCTCCCTGTTATTGTAATGGTGAGAGGTTCGCATGTCTTGGGAGTATGATATAAAATGCTAAACTCCCCTGTTATTGTAATGGTGAGAGGTTAGCATGTCTTGGGGTTATGATATAAAAATGCTAACCTCCCTGTTATTGTAATGGTGAGAGGTTAGCATTTCTTGGGGTATGATATAAAATGCTAACCTCCCTGTTATTGTCATGGTGAGAGGGGGTATTTCTTGGGGGTATGATATATGATATAAAAATGCTAACCTCCCCTGTTATTGTAATGGTGAGAGGTTAGCATGTCTTCGGGTATGATATAAAATGCTAACCTCCCTGTTATTGTAATGGTGAGAGGTTAGCATGTCTTGGGGTATGATATAAAATGCTAACCTCCCTGTTATTGTAATGGTGAGAGGTTAGCATGTCTTGGGGTATGATATAAAATGCTAACCTCCCCTGTTATTGTCATGGTGAGAGGTTAGCATGTCTTGGAGCTATGATATAAAATGCTAACCTCCCCTGTTATTGTAATGGTGAGAGGTTAGCATGTCTTGGGGTTATGATATAAAATGCTAACCTCCCCTGTTATTGTAATGGTGAGAGGTTAGCATGTCTTGGAGCTATGATATAAAATGCTAACCTCCCCTGTTATTGTCATGGTGAGAGGGGGGTATGTCTTGGGGGTATGATATATGATATAAAATGCTAACCTCCCATGTTATTGTAATGGTGAGAGGTTAGCATGTCTTGGGGTTATGATATAAAATGCTAACCTCCCCTGTTATTGTAATGGTGAGAGGTTCGCATATCTTGGGGGTATGATATAAAATGCTAACCTCCCTGTTATTGTAATGGTGAGAGGTTAGCATGTCTTGGGGTTATGATATAAAATGCTAACCTCCCCTGTTATTGTAATGGTGAGAGGTTAGCATGTCTTCGGGGTATGATATAAAATGCTAACCTCCCCTGTTATTGTAATGGTGAGAGGTTAGCATGTCTTGGGGGTATGATATAAAATGCTAACCTCCCTGTTATTGTAATGGTGAGAGGTTCGCATGTCTTGTAGGTATGATATAAAATGCTAACCTCCCTGTTATTGTAATGGTGAGAGGTTAGCATGTCTTGGGGGTATGATATAAAATGCTAACCTCCCCTGTTATTGTCATGGTGAGAGGTTAGCATGTCTTGGGGGTATGATATGAAATGCTAACCTCCCCTGTTATTGTCATGGTGAGAGGTTAGCATGTCTTGGAGCTATGATATAAAATGCTAACCTCCCCTGTTATTGTAATGGTGAGAGGTTAACATGTCTTGGGGGTATGATATATAATGCTAACCTCCCCTGTTATTGTAATGGTGAGAGGTTAGCATGTCTTGGGGGTATGATATAAAATGCTAACCTCCCCTGTTATTGTAATGGTGAGAGGTTAGCATGTCTTGGGGTATGATATAAAATGCTAAACTCCTGTTATTGTAATGGTGAGAGGTTAGCATGTCTTTGGGGTATGATATAAAATGCTAACCTCCCTGTTATTGTAATGGTGAGAGGTTAGCATGTCTTGGGGTATGATATATAATGCTAACCTCCCCTGTTATTGTAATGGTGAGAGGTTAGCATGTCTTGGGGGTATGATATATAATGCTAACCTCCCTGTTATTGTAATGGTGAGAGGTTAGCATGTCTTGGGGTATGATATAAAATGCTAACCTCCCCTGTTATTGTAATGGTGGGAGGTTAGCATGTCTTGGGGTATGATATAAAATGCTAACCTCCCCTGTTAGTGTAAGGGTGAGAGATTAGCATGTCTTGGGGGTATGATATATAATGCTAACCTCCCCTGTTATTGTAATGGTGAGAGGTTGGCATGTCTTGGGGGTATGAAATAAAATGCTAACCTCCCCTGTTATTGTAATGGTGAGAGGTTAGCATGTCTTGGGGGTATGATATAAAATGCTAACCTCCCCTGTTATTGTAATGGTGAGAGGTTAGCATGTCTTGGTTGTATGATATAAAATGCTAACCTCCCCTGTTATTGTCATGGTGAGAGGGGGGTATGTCTTGGGGGTATGATATATGATATAAAATGCTAACCTCCCCTGTTATTGTAATGGTGAGAGGTTAGCATGTCTTGGGGGTATGATATAAAATGCTAACCTCCCATGTTATTGTAATGGTGAGAGGTTAGCATGTCTTGGGGTATGATATAAAATGCTAACCTCCCCTGTTATTGTAATGGTGAGAGGTTAGCATGTCTTGGGGTATGATATAAAATGCTAACCTCCCTGTTATTGTAATGGTGAGAGGTTAGCATGTCTTGGGGTTATGATATAAAATGCTAACCTCCCTGTTATTGTAATGGTGAGAGGTTAGCATGTCTTGGGGTATGATATAAAATGCCAACCTCCCCTGTTATTGTAATGGTGAGAGGTTAGCATGTCTTGGGGTATGATATAAAATGCTAACCTCCCTGTTATTGTAATGGTGAGAGGTTAGCATGTCTTGGGGTATGATATAAAATGCTAACCTCCTGTTATTGTAATGGTGAGAGGTTAGCATGTCTTGGGGGTATGATATAAAATGCTAACCTCCCTGTTATTGTAATGGTGAGAGGTTAGCATGTCTTGGGGTATGATATAAAAATGCTAACCTCCCTGTTATTGTCATGGTGAGAGGTTAGCATGTCTTGGAGCT
Organism: Brachymystax lenok tsinlingensis; assembly: GCA_030435695.1. Classification (NCBI taxonomy): domain Eukaryota; kingdom Metazoa; phylum Chordata; class Actinopteri; order Salmoniformes; family Salmonidae; genus Brachymystax; species Brachymystax lenok. Next base: position 1,919,923 of record CM059814.1, on the reverse strand, counting down.
ATGATATAAAATGCTAACCTCCCTGTTATTGTAATGGTGAGAGGTTAGCATGTCTTGGGGTATGATATATAATGCTAACCTCCCTGTTATTGTAATGGTGAGAGGTTAGCATGTCTTGGGGTATGATATAAAATGCTAACCTCCCCTGTTATTGTAATGGTGAGAGGTTAGCATGTCTTGAGTATGATATATAATGCTAACCTCCCCTGTTATTGTCATGGTGAGAGGTATGTCTTGGGGGTATGATATATGATATAAAATGCTAACCTCCCTGTTATTGTAATGGTGAGAGGTTAGCATGTCTTGGGGTTATGATATAAAATGCTAACCTCCCTGTTATTGTAATGGTGAGAGGTTAGCATGTCTTGGGGTATGATATAAAAATGCTAACCTCCTGTTATTGTAATGGTGAGAGGTTAGCATGTCTTGGGGTTATGATATAAAATGCTAACCTCCCTGTTATTGTAATGGTGAGAGGTTAGCATGTCTTGGGGTATGATATAAAATGCTAACCTCCCCTGTTATTGTAATGGTGAGAGGTTAGCATGTCTTGGGAGTATGATATAAAATGCTAACCTCCCTGTTATTGTAATGGTGAGAGGTTAGCATGTCTTGGGGTATGATATAAAATGCTAACCTCCCTGTTATTGTAATGGTGAGAGGTTAGCATGTCTTGGGGTATGATATAAAATGCTAACCTCCCTGTTATTGTCATGGTGAGAGGTTAGCATGTCTTGGGGTATGATATGAAATGCTAACCTCCTGTTATTGTCATGGTGAGAGGTTAGCATGTCTTGGAGCTATGATATAAAATGCTAACCTCCCTGTTATTGTAATGGTGAGAGGTTAACATGTCTTGGGGGTATGATATATAATGCTAACCTCCCTGTTATTGTAATGGTGAGAGGTTAGCATGTCTTGGGGGTATGATATAAAATGCTAACCTCCCTGTTATTGTAATGGTGAGAGGTTAGCATGTCTTGGGGGTATGATATAAAATGCTAAACTCCCTGTTATTGTAATGGTGAGAGGTTAGCATGTCTTTGGGGTATGATATAAAATGCTAACCTCCCTGTTATTGTAATGGTGAGAGGTTAGCATGTCTTGGGGGTATGATATATAATGCTAACCTCCCTGTTATTGTAATGGTGAGAGAGTTAGCATGTCTTGGGGGTATGATATATAATGCTAACCTCCCTGTTATTGTAATGGTGAGAGGTTAGCATGTCTTGGGGTATGATATAAAATGCTAACCTCCCTGTTATTGTAATGGTGAGAGGTTAGCATGTCTTGGGGTATGATATAAAATGCTAACCTCCCCCTGTTATTGTAATGGTGAGAGATTAGCATGTCTTGGGGGTATGATATATAATGCTAACCTCCCTGTTATTGTAATGGTGAGAGGTTAGCATGTCTTGAGAGTATGATATAAAATGCTAACCTCCCCTGTTATTGTAATGGTGAGAGGTTAGCATGTCTTGGGGGTATGATATAAAATGCTAACCTCCCTGTTATTGTAATGGTGAGAGGTTAGCATGTCTTGGTTGTATGATATAAAATGCTAACCTCCCCTGTTATTGTCATGGTGAGAGGGGGGTATGTCTTGGGGGTATGATATATGATATAAAATGCTAACCTCCCCTGTTATTGTAATGGTGAGAGGTTAGCATGTCTTGGGGGTATGATATAAAATGCTAACCTCCCATGTTATTGTAATGGTGAGAGGTTAGCATGTCTTGGGGTTATGATATAAAATGCTAACCTCCCCTGTTATTGTAATGGTGAGAGGTTAGCATATCTTGGGGGTATGATATAAAATGCTAACCTCCCCTGTTATTGTAATGGTGAGAGGTTAGCATGTCTTGGGGTTATGATATAAAATGCTAACCTCCCCTGTTATTGTAATGGTGAGAGGTTAGCATGTCTTGGGGGTATGATATAAAATGCTAACCTCCCCTGTTATTGTAATGGTGAGAGGTTAGCATGTCTTGGGGTATGATATAAAAATGCTAACCTCCCCTGTTATTGTAATGGTGAGAGGTTAGCATGTCTTCGGGTATGATATAAAATGCTAACCTCCCCTGTTATTGTAATGGTGAGAGGTTAGCATGTCTTGGGGTATGATATAAAATGCTAACCTCCTGTTATTGTCATGGTGAGAGGTTAGCATGTCTTGGGGTATGATATGAAATGCTAACCTCCCCTGTTATTGTCATGGTGAGAGGTTAGCATGTCTTGGAGCTATGATATAAAATGCTAACCTCCCCTGTTATTGTAATGGTGAGAGGTTAACATGTCTTGGGGGTATGATATATAATGCTAACCTCCCCTGTTATTGTAATGGTGAGAGGTTAGCATGTCTTGGGGGTATGATATAAAATGCTAACCTCCTGTTATTGTAATGGTGAGAGGTTAGCATGTCTTGGGGGTATGATATAAAAATGCTAAACTCCCTGTTATTGTAATGGTGAGAGGTTAGCATGTCTTGGGGTATGATATAAAATGCTAACCTCCCTGTTATTGTAATGGTGAGAGGTTAGCATGTCTTGGGGGTATGATATATAATGCTAACCTCCCCTGTTATTGTAATGGTGAGAGGTTAGCATGTCTTGGGGGTATGATATATAATGCTAACCTCCCCTGTTATTGTAATGGTGAGAGGTTAGCATGTCTTGGGGGTATGATATAAAATGCTAACCTCCCCTGTTATTGTAATGGTGAGAGGTTAGCATGTCTTGGTGGTATGATATAAAATGCTAACCTCCCCTGTTATTGTCATGGTGAGAGGGGGGTATGTCTTGGGGGTATGATATATGATATAAAATGCTAACCTCCCCTGTTATTGTAATGGTGAGAGGTTAGCATGTCTTGGGGGTATGATATAAAATGCTAACCTCCCTGTTATTGTCATGGTGAGAGGGGGTATGTCTTGTGGGTATGATATATGATATAAAATGCTAACCTCCCTGTTATTGTAATGGTGAGAGGTTAGCATGTCTTGGGGTATGATATATAATGCTAACCTCCCTTGTTATTGTCATGGTGAGAGGTTAGCATGTCTTGAGGGTATGATATAAAATGCTAACCTCCCTGTTATTGTAATGGTGAGAGGTTAGCATGTCTTGGGGTTATGATATAAAATGCTAACCTCCCTGTTATTGTAATGGTGAGAGGTTAGCATGTCTTGGGGTATGATATAAAATGCTAACCTCCCTGTTATTGTCATGGTGAGAGGTTAGCATGTCTTGGGGTATGATATAAAATGCTAACCTCCCTGTTATTGTAATGGTGAGAGGTTAGCATGTCTTCGGGTATGATATAAAATGTTAACCTCCCCTGTTATTGTAATGGTGAGAGGTTAGCATGTCTTGGGGGTATGATATAAAATGCTAACCTCCCCTGTTATTGTCATGGTGAGAGGTTAGCATGTCTTGGGGGTATGATATAAAATGCTAAACTCCCCTGTTATTGTAATGGTGAGAGGTTCGCATGTCTTCGGGTATGATATAAAATGCTAACCTCCCCTGTTATTGTCATGGTGAGAGGTTAACATGTCTTGGGGGTATGATATAAAATGCTATCCTCCCCTGTTATTGTAATGGTGAGAGGTTAGCATGTCTTGGGGGTATGATATAAAATGCTAACCTCCCCTGTTCTTGTAATGGTGAGAGGTTAGCATGTCTTGGGGGTATGATATAAAATGCTAACCTCCCCTGTTCTTGTAATGGTGAGAGGTTAGCATGTCTTGGGGGTATGATATATAATGCTAACCTCCCCTGTTATTGTAATGGTGAGAGGTTAGCATGTCTTGGGGGTATGATATAAAATGCTAACCTCCCCTGTTATTGTCATGGTGAGAGGTTAGCATGTCTTGGGGGTATGATATAAAATGCTAACCTCCCCTGTTATTGTCATGGTGAGAGGTTAGCATGTCTTGGGGGTATGATATGAAATGCTAACCTCCCCTGTTATTGTCATGGTGAGAGGTTAGCATGTCTTGGAGCTATGATATAAAAATGCTAACCTCCCTGTTATTGTAATGGTGAGAGGTTAACATGTCTTGGGGGTATGATATATAATGCTAACCTCCCTGTTATTGTAATGGTGAGAGGTTAGCATGTCTTGGGGTATGATATAAAATGCTAACCTCCCTGTTATTGTAATGGTGAGAGGTTAGCATGTCTTGGGGGTATGATATAAAATGCTAAACTCCCCTGTTATTGTAATGGTGAGAGGTTAGCATGTCTTGGGAGTATGATATAAAATGCTAACCTCCCTGTTATTGTAATGGTGAGAGGTTAGCATGTCTTGGGGGTATGATATATAATGCTAACCTCCTGTTATTGTAATGGTGAGAGGTTAGCATGTCTTGGGGGTATGATATATAATGCTAACCTCCCCTGTTATTGTAATGGTGAGAGGTTAGCATGTCTTGGGGTATGATATAAAATGCTAACCTCCTGTTATTGTAATGGTGAGAGGTTAGCATGTCTTGGTGGTATGATATAAAAATGCTAACCTCCCCTGTTATTGTCATGGTGAGAGGTATGTCTTGGGGGTATGATATATGATATAAAATGCTAACCTCCCCTGTTATTGTAATGGTGAGAGGTTAGCATGTCTTGGGGGTATGATATAAAATGCTAACCTCCCCTGTTATTGTCATGGTGAGAGGGGGTATGTCTTGTGGGTATGATATATGATATAAAAATGCTAACCTCCTGTTATTGTAATGGTGAGAGGTTAGCATGTCTTGGGGTATGATATATAATGCTAACCTCCCTGTTATTGTCATGGTGAGAGGTTAGCATGTCTTGGGGTATGATATAAAATGCTAACCTCCTGTTATTGTAATGGTGAGAGGTTAGCATGTCTTGGGTTATGATATAAAAATGCTAATCTCCCTGTTATTGTAATGGTGAGAGGTTAGCATGTCTTGGGAGTATGATATAAAATGCTAACCTCCCTGTTATTGTCATGGTGAGAGGTTAGCATGTCTTGGGGTATGATATAAAATGCTAACCTCCCTGTTATTGTAATGGTGAGAGGTTAGCATGTCTTCGGGTATGATATAAAATGTTAACCTCCCTGTTATTGTAATGGTGAGAGGTTAGCATGTCTTGGGGGTATGATATAAAATGCTAACCTCCCCTGTTATTGTCATGGTGAGAGGTTAGCATGTCTTGGGGGTATGATATAAAATGCTAAACTCCCCTGTTATTGTAATGGTGAGAGGTTCGCATGTCTTCGGGGTATGATATAAAATGCTAACCTCCCCTGTTATTGTCATGGTGAGAGGTTAACATGTCTTGGGGGTATGATATAAAATGCTATCCTCCCCTGTTATTGTAATGGTGAGAGGTTAGCATGTCTTGGGGGTATGATATAAAATGCTAACCTCCCCTGTTCTTGTAATGGTGAGAGGTTAGCATGTCTTGGGGGTATGATATATAATGCTAACCTCCCCTGTTATTGTAATGGTGAGAGGTTAGCATGTCTTGGGGTATGATATAAAAATGCTAACCTCCCCTGTTATTGTCATGGTGAGAGGTTAGCATGTCTTGGGGGTATGATATGAAATGCTAACCTCCCCTGTTATTGTCATGGTGAGAGGTTAGCATGTCTTGGAGCTATGATATAAAATGCTAACCTCCCCTGTTATTGTAATGGTGAGAGGTTAACATGTCTTGGGGGTATGATATATAATGCTAACCTCCCCTGTTATTGTAATGGTGAGAGGTTAGCATGTCTTGGGGGTATGATATAAAATGCTAACCTCCCCTGTTATTGTAATGGTGAGAGGTTAGCATGTCTTGGGGGTATGATATAAAATGCTAAACTCCCCTGTTATTGTAATGGTGAGAGGTTAGCATGTCTTGGGGTATGATATAAAATGCTAACCTCCCCTGTTATTGTAATGGTGAGAGGTTAGCATGTCTTGGGGGTATGATATATAATGCTAACCTCCCCTGTTATTGTAATGGTGAGAGGTTAGCATGTCTTGGGGGTATGATATATAATGCTAACCTCCCCTGTTATTGTAATGGTGAGAGGTTAGCATGTCTTGGGGGTATGATATAAAATGCTAACCTCCCTGTTATTGTAATGGTGAGAGGTTAGCATGTCTTGGTGGTATGATATAAAATGCTAACCTCCCCTGTTATTGTCATGGTGAGAGGGGGGTATGTCTTGGGGGTATGATATATGATATAAAATGCTAACCTCCCCTGTTATTGTAATGGTGAGAGGTTCGCATGTCTTGGGGGTATGATATAAAATGCTAACCTCCCCTGTTATTGTCATGGTGAGAGGGGGGTATGTCTTGTGGGTATGATATATGATATAAAATGCTAACCTCCCCTGTTATTGTAATGGTGAGAGGTTAGCATGTCTTGGGGGTATGATATATAATGCTAACCTCCCTTGTTATTGTCATGGTGAGAGGTTAGCATGTCTTGGGGGTATGATATAAAATGCTAACCTCCCCTGTTATTGTAATGGTGAGAGGTTAGCATGTCTTGGGGTTATGATATAAAAATGCTAACCTCCCTGTTATTGTAATGGTGAGAGGTTAGCATGTCTTGGGGTATGATATAAAATGCTAACCTCCCTGTTATTGTCATGGTGAGAGGTTAGCATGTCTTGGGGTATGATATAAAATGCTAACCTCCCTGTTATTGTAATGGTGAGAGGTTAGCATGTCTTCGGGTATGATGTAAAATGTTAACCTCCCTGTTATTGTAATGGTGAGAGGTTAGCATGTCTTGGGGGTATGATATAAATGCCAACCTCCCCTGTTATTGCAATGGTGAGAGGTTAGCATGTCTTGGGGGTATGATATAAAATGCTAAACTCCCTGTTATTGTAATGGTGAGAGGTTGCATGTCTTCGGGTATGATATAAAATGCTAACCTCCTGTTATTGTCATGGTGAGAGGTTAACATGTCTTGGGGGTATGATATAAAATGCCATCCTCCCCTGTTATTGTAATGGTGAGAGGTTAGCATGTCTTGGGGTATGATATAAAATGCTAACCTCCCTGTTCTTGTAATGGTGAGAGGTTAGCATGTCTTGGGGGTATGATATATAATGCTAACCTCCCCTGTTATTGTAATGGTGAGAGGTTAGCATGTCTTGGGGGTATGATATAAAATGCTAACCTCCCCTGTTATTGTAATGGTGGGAGGTTAGCATGTCTTGGGGGTATGATATAAAATGCTAACCTCCCCTGTTAGTGTAAGGGTGAGAGATTAGCATGTCTTGGGGGTATGATATAAAATGCTAACCTCCCCTGTTATTGTAATGGTGAGAGGTTAGCATGTCTTGGGGGTATGATATATAATGCTAACCTCCCTATTTATTGTAATGGTGAGAGGTTAGCATGTCTTGGGGGTATGATATATAATGCTAACCTCCCTGTTATTGTAATGGTGAGAGGTTCATGTCTTGGGGGTATGATATAAAAATGCTAACCTCCCCTGTTATTGTAATGGTGAGAGGTTAGCATGTCTTGGTGGTATGATATAAAATGCTAACCTCCCTGTTATTGTCAGTGAGAGGGGGTATGTCTTGGGGTATGATATATGATATAAAATGCAACCTCCTGTTATTGTAATGGTGAGAGGTTCGCATGTCTTGGGGGTATGATATAAAATGCCAACCTCCCTGTTATTGTCAAGTGGTGAGAGGGGGTATGTCTTGTGGGTATGATATATGATATAAAATGCTAACCTCCCCTGTTATTGTAATGGTGAGAGGTTAGCATGTCTTGGGGGTATGATATATAATGCTAACCTCCCTTGTTATTGTCATGGTGAGAGGTTAGCATGTCTTGGGGGTATGATATAAAATGCTAACCTCCCCTGTTATTGTAATGGTGAGAGGTTAGCATGTCTTGGGGTTATGATATAAAATGCTAACCTCCCCCTGTTATTGCAATGGTGAGAGGTTAGCATGTCTTGGGGTATGATATAAAATGCTAACTCTCCTATTATTGTCATGGTGAGAGGTTAGCATGTCTTGGGGGTATGATATAAAATGCTAACCTCCCCTGTTATTGTAATGGTGAGAGGTTCGCATGTCTTCGGGGTATGATGTAAAATGTTAACCTCCCCTGTTATTGTAATGGTGAGAGGTTAGCATGTCTTGGGGGTATGATATAAAATGCTAACCTCCCCTGTTATTGTAATGGTGAGAGGTTAGCATGTCTTGGGGGTATGATATAAAATGCTAAACTCCCTGTTATTGTAATGGTGAGAGGTCTCGCATGTCTTCGAGTATGATATAAAATGCTAACCTCCCCTGTTATTGTCATGGTGAGAGGTTAACATGTCTTGGGGTATGATATAAAATGCTATCCTCCCTGTTATTGTAATGGTGAGAGGTTAGCATGTCTTGGGGTATGATATAAAATGCTAACCTCCCTGTTCTTGTAATGGTGAGAGGTTAGCATGTCTTGGGGGTATGATATATAATGCTAACCTCCCCTGTTATTGTAATGGTGAGAGGTTAGCATGTCTTGGGGGTATGATATAAAATGCTAACCTCCCCTGTTATTGTAATGGTGGGAGGTTAGCATGTCTTGGGGGTATGATATAAAATGCTAACCTCCCCTGTTAGTGTAAGGGTGAGAGATTAGCATGTCTTGGGGGTATGATATAAAATGCTAACCTCCCCTGTTATTGTAATGGTGAGAGGTTGGCATGTCTTGGGGGTATGATATAAAATGCTAACCTCCCCTGTTATTGTAATGGTGAGAGGTTAGCATGTCTTGGGGGTATGATATAAAATGCTAACCTCCCCTGTTATTGTAATGGTGAGAGGTTAGCATGTCTTGGAGCTATGATATATAATGTTAACCTCCCCTGTTATTGTAATGGTGAGAGGTTAGCATGTCTTGGTGGTATGATATAAAATGCTAACCTCCCCTGTTATTGTCATGGTGAGAGGTTAGCATGTCTTGGGGGTATGATATAAAATGCTAACCTCCCCTGTTATTGTCATTGTGAGAGGTTAGCATGTCTTGGGGGTATGATTTAAAATGCTAACCTCCCCTGTTATTGTCATTGTGAGAGGTTAGCATGTCTTGGGGGTATGATATAAAATGCTAACCTCCCATGTTATTGTAATGGGGAGAGGTTAGCATGTCTTGGGGTATGATATAAAATGCTAAACTCCCTGTTATTGTAATGGTGAGAGGTTAGCATGTCTTGAGGGTATGATATAAAATGCTAACCTCCTGTTATTGTAATGGTGAGAGGTTAGCATGTCTTGAGGTATGATATAAAATGCTAACCTCCCCTGTTATTGTAATGGTGAGAGGTTAGCATGTCTTGGGGTATGATATAAAATGCTAAACTCCCCTGTTATTGTAATGGTGAGAGGTTAGCATGTCTTGGGGTATGATATAAAATGCTAACCTCCCCTGTTCTTGTGATGGTGAGAGGTTAGCATGTCTTGGGGTATGATATATAATGCTAACCTCCCTGTTATTGTAATGGTGAGAGGTTAGCATGTCTTGGGGTATGATATAAAATGCTAAACTCCCTGTTATTGTAATGGTGAGAGGTTAGCATGTCTTGGGGGTATGATATAAAATGCTAACCTCCCCTGTTATTGTAATGGTGAGAGGTTAGCATGTCTTGGAGGTATGATATAAAATGCTAACCTCCCCTGTTATTGTAATGGTGAGAGGTTAGCATGTCTTGGGGTATGATATAAAAATGCTAACCTCCCCTGTTATTGTAATGGTGAGAGGTTAGCATGTCTTGGGGGTATGATATAAAAATGCTAAACTCCCCTGTTATTGTAATGGTGAGAGGTTAGCATGTCTTGGGGTATGATATAAAATGCTAACCTCCCCTGTTCTTGTAATGGTGAGAGGTTAGCATGTCTTGGGGGTATGATATATAATGCTAACCTCCCTGTTATTGTAATGGTGAGAGGTTAGCATGTCTTGGGGTATGATATAAAATGCCAACCTCCCTGTTATTGTAATGGTGGGAGGTTAGCATGTCTTGGGAGTATGATATAAAAATGCTAACCTCCCTGTTAGTGTAAGGGTGAGAGATTAGCATGTCTTGGGGGTATGATATAAAAATGCCAACCTCCCTGTTATTGTAATGGTGAGAGGTTGGCATGTCTTGAGGGTATGATATAAAAATGCTAACCTCCCCTGTTATTGTAATGGTGAGAGGTTAGCATGTCTTGGGGGTATGATATAAAATGCTAACCTCCCCTGTTATTGTAATGGTGAGAGGTTAGCATGTCTTGGAGCTATGATATATAATGTTAACCTCCCCTGTTATTGTAATGGTGAGAGGTTAGCATGTCTTGGTGGTATGATATAAAATGCTAACCTCCCCTGTTATTGTCATGGTGAGAGGTTAGCATGTCTTGGGGGTATGATATAAAATGCTAACCTCCCCTGTTATTGTCATTGTGAGAGGTTAGCATGTCTTGGGGGTATGATTTAAAATGCTAACCTCCCTGTTATTGTCATTGTGAGAGGTTAGCATGTCTTGGGGTATGATATAAAATGCTAACCTCCCCTGTTATTGTAATGGGGAGAGGTTAGCATGTCTTGGGGGTATGATATAAAATGCTAACCTCCCCTGTTATTGTAATGGTGAGAGGTTAGCATGTCTTGGGGGTATGATATAAAATGCTAACCTCCCCTGTTATTGTAATGGGGAGAGGTTAGCATGTCTTGGGGGTATGATATAAAATGCTAACCTCCCTGTTATTGTCATGGTGAGAGGTTAGCATGTCTTGGGGGTATGATATAAAAATGCTAACCTCCCATGTTATTGTAATGGTGAGAGGTTAGCATGTCTTGGGGGTATGATATATAATGCTAACCTCCCCTGTTATTGTAATGGTGAGAGGGGGGTATGTCTTGGGGGTATGATATATGATATAAAATGCTAACCTTCCCTGTTATTGTAATGGTGAGAGGTTAGCATGTCTTGGGGTATGATATAAAATGCTAACCTCCTGTTATTGTAATGGTGAGAGGTTAGCATGTCTTGGGGTATGATATAAAATGCTAACCTCCCCTGTTATTGTAATGGTGAGAGGTTAGCATGTCTTGGGGGTATGATATAAAATGCTAACCTCCCCTGTTATTGTCATGGTGAGAGGTTAGCATGTCTTGGGGTATGATATAAAAATGCTAACCTCCCCTGTTATTGTCATGGTGAGAGGTTAGCATGTCTTGGGGGTATGATATAAAATGCTAACCTCCCTGTTATTGTAATGGTGAGAGGTTAGCATGTCTTGGGGTATGATATATAATGCTAACCTCCCTGTTATTGTAATGGTGAGAGGTTAGCATGTCTTGGGGGTATGATATAAAATGCTAACCTCCCTGTTATTGTAATGGTGAGAGGTTAGCATGTCTTGGGGTATGATATAAAATGCCAACCTCCCTGTTATTGTAATGGTGAGAGGTTAGCATGTCTTGGGGTATGATATAAAATGCTAAACTCCCTGTTATTGTCATGGTGAGAGGTTAGCATGTCTTGGGGGTATGATATAAAAATGCTAACCTCCCTGTTATTGTAATGGTGAGAGGTTCGCATGTCTTCGGGTATGATATAAAATGTTAACCTCCTGTTATTGTAATGGTGAGAGGTTAGCATGTCTTGGGGGTATGATATAAAAATGCTAACCTCCCTGTTATTGTAATGGTGAGAGGTTAGCATGTCTTGGGGGTATGATATAAAATGCTAACCTCCCATGTTATTGTAATGGGGAGAGGTTAGCATGTCTTGGGGGTATGATATAAAAATGCCAACCTCCTGTTATTGTCATGGTGAGAGGTTAGCATGTCTTGGGGTATGATATAAAAATGCTAACCTCCCATGTTATTGTAATGGTGAGAGGTTAGCATGTCTTGGGGTATGATATATAATGCTAACCTCCTGTTATTGTAATGGTGAGAGGGGGTATGTCTTGGGGTATGATATATGATATAAAAATGCTAACCTTCCCTGTTATTGTAATGGTGAGAGGTTAGCATGTCTTGGGGTATGATATAAAAATGCTAACCTCCCTGTTATTGTAATGGTGAGAGGTTAGCATGTCTTGGGGGTATGATATAAAATGCTAACCTCCCTGTTATTGTAATGGTGAGAGGTTAGCATGTCTTGGGGTATGATATAAAATGCTAACCTCCCTGTTATTGTCATGGTGAGAGGTTAGCATGTCTTGGGGTATGATATAAAAATGCTAACCTCCTGTTATTGTCATGGTGAGAGGTTAGCATGTCTTGGGGTATGATATAAAAATGCTAACCTCCCCTGTTATTGTAATGGTGAGAGGTTAGCATGTCTTGGGGGTATGATATATAATGCTAACCTCCCTGTTATTGTAATGGTGAGAGGTTAGCATGTCTTGGGGTATGATATAAAGTGCTAACCTCCCCTGTTATTGTAATGGTGAGAGGTTAGCATGTCTTGGGGTATGATATAAAATGCTAACCTCCCCTGTTATTGTAATGGTGAGAGGTTAGCATGTCTTGGGGGTATGATATAAAATGCTAAACTCCCCTGTTATTGTCATGGTGAGAGGTTAGCATGTCTTGGGGGTATGATATAAAATGCTAACCTCCCCTGTTATTGTAATGGTGAGAGGTTCGCATGTCTTCGGGGTATGATATAAAATGTTAACCTCTCCTGTTATTGTAATGGTGAGAGGTTAGCATGTCTTGGGGTATGATATAAAAATGCTAACCTCCCCTGTTATTGTCATGGTGAGAGGTTAGCATGTCTTGGGGTATGATATAAAATGCCAACCTCCCCTGTTATTGTCATGGTGAGAGGTTAATATGTCTTGGGGGTATGATATATAATGCTAACCTCCCTGTTATTGTAATGGTGAGAGGTTAACATGTCTTGGGGGTATGATATATAATGCTATCCTCCCTGTTATTGTAATGGTGAGAGGTTAGCATGTCTTGGGGGTATGATATAAAATGCTAACCTCCCCTGTTATTGTAATGGTGAGAGGTTAGCATGTCTTGAGGGGTATGATATAAAAATGCTAAACTCCCCTGTTATTGTAATGGTGAGAGGTTAGCATGTCTTGGGGTATGATATAAAATGCTAACCTCCCCTGTTCTTGTAATGGTGAGAGGTTAGCATGTCTTGGGGTATGATATATAATGCTAACCTCCCTGTTATTGTCATGGTGAGAGGTTAGCATGTCTTGGGGTATGATATAAAAATGCTAACCTCCTGTTATTGTCATGGTGAGAGGTTAGCATGTCTTGGGGGTATGATATAAAATGCTAACCTCCCTGTTATTGTAATGGTGAGAGGTTAGCATGTCTTGGGGGTATGATATAAAATGCTAACCTCCCTGTTATTGTAATGGTGAGAGGTTAGCATGTCTTGGGGGTATGATATAAAATGCTAACCTCCCTGTTATTGTAATGGTGAGAGGTTAGCATGTCTTGGGGGTATGATATAAAATGCTAACCTCCCTGTTATTGTCATGGTGAGAGGTTAGCATGTCTTGGGGTATGATATAAAATGCTAACCTCCCCTGTTATTGTAATGGTGAGAGGTTAGCATGTCTTGGGGGTATGATATAAAATGCTAACCTCCCTGTTATTGTCATGGTGAGAGGTTAGCATGTCTTGGGGGTATGATATAAAATGCTAACCTCCCCTGTTATTGTCATGGTGAGAGGTTAGCATGTCTTGGGGGTATGATATAAAATGCTAACCTCCCCTGTTATTGTAATGGTGAGAGGTTAGCATGTCTTGGGGGTATGATATATAATGCTAACCTCCCCTGTTATTGTAATGGTGAGAGGTTAGCATGTCTTGGGGGTATGATATAAAATGCTAACCTCCCCTGTTATTGTAATGGTGAGAGGTTAGCATGTCTTAAGGGTATGATATAAAATGCTAACCTCCCCTGTTATTGTAATGGTGAGAGGTTAGCATGTCTTGGGGTATGATATAAAATGCTAAACTCCCCTGTTATTGTCATGGTGAGAGGTTAGCATGTCTTGGGGGTATGATATAAAATGCTAACCTCCCCTGTTATTGTAATGGTGAGAGGTTAGCATGTCTTCGGGGTATGATATAAAATGCTAACCTCCCCTGTTCTTGTAATGGTGAGAGGTTAGCATGTCTTGGGGGTATGATATATAATGCTAACCTCCCCTGTTATTGTCATGGTGAGAGGTTAGCATGTCTTGGGGGTATGATATAAAATGATAACCTCCCCTGTTATTGTAATGGTGAGAGGTTAGCATGTCTTGGGGTATGATATAAAATGCTAACCTCCCCTGTTATTGTAATGGTGAGAGGTTAGCATGTCTTGGGGGTATGATATAAAATGCTAACCTCCCCTGTTATTGTAATGGTGAGAGGTTAGCATGTCTTGGAGCTATGATATATAATGTTAACCTCCCCTGTTATTGTAATGGTGAGAGGTTAGCATGTCTTGGTGGTATGATATAAAATGTTAACCTCCCCTGTTATTGTAATGGTGAGAGGTTAGCATGTCTTGGTGGTATGATATAAAATGCTAACCTCCCCTATTTATTGTCATGGTGAGAGGTTAGCATGTCTTGGGGGTATGATATAAAATGCTAACCTCCTGTTATTGTAATTGTGAGATTAGCATGTCTTGGGGGTATGATTTAAAAATGCCTAACCTCCCCTGTTATTGTCATGGTGAGAGGTTAGCATGTCTTGGGGGTATGATATAAAATGCTAACCTCCCATGTTATTGTAATGGTGAGAGGTTAGCATGTCTTGGGGGTATGATATAAAATGCTAAACTCCCTGTTATTGTAATGGTGAGAGGTTAGCATGTCTTGAGGTATGATATAAAATGCTAACCTCCCCTGTTATTGTAATGGTGAGAGGTTAGCATGTCTTGGAGGTATGATATAAAATGCTAACCTCCCCTGTTATTGTAATGGTGAGAGGTTAGCATGTCTTGGGGGTATGATATAAAATGCTAAACTCCCCTGTTATTGTAATGGTGAGAGGTTAGCATGTCTTGGGGTATGATATAAAATGCTAACCTCCCTGTTATTGTGATGGTGAGAGGTTAGCATGTCTTGGGGGTATGATATATAATGCTAACCTCCCCTGTTATTGTAATGGTGAGAGGTTAGCATGTCTTGGGGGTATGATATAAAATGCTAACCTCCCTGTTATTGTAATGGTGAGAGGTTAGCATGTCTTGGGGGTATGATATAAAATGCTAACCTCCCCTGTTATTGTAATGGTGAGAGGTTAGCATGTCTTGGGGTATGATATAAAATGCTAACCTCCCCTGTTATTGTAATGGTGAGAGGTTAGCATGTCTTGGGGTATGATATAAAATGCTAACCTCCCTGTTATTGTAATGGTGAGAGGTTAGCATGTCTTGGGGGTATGATATAAAATGCTAACCTCCTGTTATTGTAATGGTGAGAGGTTAGCATGTCTTGGGGGTATGATATAAAATGCTAACCTCCCCTGTTATTGTAATGGTGAGAGGTTAGCATGTCTTGGGGTATGATATATAATGCTAACCTCCCTGTTATTGTAATGGTGAGAGGTTAGCATGTCTTGGGGGTATGATATAAAATGCTAACCTCCCTGTTATTGTAATGGTGGGAGGTTAGCATGTCTTGGGGTATGATATAAAATGCTAACCTCCCCTGTTAGTGTAAGGGTGAGAGATTAGCATGTCTTGGGGTATGATATAAAATGCTAACTCTCCCTGTTATTGTAATGGTGAGAGGTTGGCATGTCTTGGGGTATGATATAAAATGCTAACCTCCCTGTTATTGTAATGGTGAGAGGTTAGCATGTCTTGGGGGTATGATATAAAATGCTAACCTCCCTGTTATTGTAATGGTGAGAGGTTAGCATGTCTTGGAGCTATGATATATAATGTTAACCTCCCTGTTATTGTAATGGTGAGAGGTTAGCATGTCTTGGTGGTATGATATAAAAATGCTAACCTCCCCTGTTATTGTCATGGTGAGAGGTTAGCATGTCTTGAGTATGATATAAAATGCTAACCTCCCTGTTATTGTCATTGTGAGGTTAGCATGTCTTGGGGGTATGATTTAAAATGCTAACCTCCCTGTTATTGTCATTGTGAGAGGTTAGCATGTCTTGGGGGAGATATAAAATGCTAACCTCCCATGTTATTGTAATGGGGAGAGGTTAGCATGTCTTGGGGGGTATGATATAAAATGCTAACCTCCTGTTATTGTAATGGTGAGAGGTTAGCATGTCTTGGGGGTATGATATAAAATGCTAACCTCCCATGTTATTGTAATGGGGAGAGGTTAGCATGTCTTGGGGTATGATATAAAATGCTAACCTCCCTGTTATTGTCATGGTGAGAGGTTAGCATGTCTTGGGGGTATGATATAAAAATGCTAACCTCCCATGTTATTGTAATGGTGAGAGGTTAGCATGTCTTGGGGGTATGATATATAATGCTAACCTCCCCTGTTATTGTAATGGTGAGAGGGGGGTATGTCTTGGGGGTATGATATATGATATAAAATGCTAACCTTCCCTGTTATTGTAATGGTGAGAGGTTAGCATGTCTTGGGGGTATGATATAAAATGCTAACCTCCCCTGTTATTGTAATGGTGAGAGGTTAGCATGTCTTGGGGGTATGATATAAAATGCCTAACCTCCCTGTTATTGTAATGGTGAGAGGTTAGCATGTCTTGGGGTATGATATAAAAATGCTAACCTCCCTGTTATTGTCATGGTGAGAGGTTAGCATGTCTTGGGGTATGATATAAAATGCTAACCTCCCTGTTATTGTCATGGTGAGAGGTTAGCATGTCTTCAGGAGTATGATATAAAATGCTAACCTCCCTGTTATTGTAATGGTGAGAGGTTAGCATGTCTTGGGGTATGATATATAATGCTAACCTCCTGTTATTGTAATGGTGAGAGGTTAGCATGTCTTGGGGGTATGATATAAAATGCTAACCTCCTGTTATTGTAATGGTGAGAGGTTAGCATGTCTTGGGGTATGATATAAAATGCTAACCTCCTGTTATTGTCATGGTGAGAGGTTAGCATGTCTTGGGGTATGATATAAAATGCTAACCTCCCCTGTTATTGTAATGGTGAGAGGTTAGCATGTCTTGGGGTATGATATAAAATGTTAACCTCCCCTGTTATTGTAATGGTGAGAGGTTAGCATGTCTTGGGGTATGATATAAAATGCTAACCTCCCCTGTTATTGTAATGGTGAGAGGTTAGCATGTCTTGGGGTATGATATAAAATGCTAACCTCCAATGTTATTGTAATGGTAGAGGTTAGCATGTCTTGGGGGTATGATATAAAATGCTAACCTCCCTGTTATTGTAATGGTGAGAGGTTAGCATGTCTTGGGGTATGATATAAAAATGCTAACCTCCCATGTTATTGTAATGGTGAGAGGTTAGCATGTCTTGGGGTATGATATATAATGCTAACCTCCCCCCTGTTATTGTAATGGTGAGAGGGGTATGTCTTGGGGTATGATATATATGATATAAAATGCCAACCTTCCCCTGTTATTGTAATGGTGAGAGGTTAGCATGTCTTGGAGTATGATATAAAATGCTAACCTCCCCTGTTATTGTAATGGTGAGAGGTTAGCATGTCTTTGGGGGTATGATATAAAATGCTAACCTCCCTGTTATTGTAATGGTGAGAGGTTAGCATGTCTTGAGGGTATGATATAAAATGCCAACCTCCCTGTTGTCATGGTGAGAGGTTAGCATGTCTTGGGGGTATGATATAAAATGCTAACCTCCCTGTTATTGTAATGAGAGGTTAGCATGTCTTGGGGTATGATATAAAATGCTAACCTCCTGTTATTGTAATGGTAGAGAGGTTAGCATGTCTTGGGGGTATGATATAAAATGCTAACCTCCTGTTATTGTTATTGTAATGGTGAGAGGTTAGCATGTCTTGGGAGTATGATATAAAATGCTAACCTCCCCTGTTATTGTAATGGTGATTGTAATGGTGAGAGGTTAG